>CAEGAF010196614.1:0-51593 GCA_903067075.1 Micropoecilia bifurca
TCATATATATATATGACTATCCGCTTCCATCAAAATGATTTATGAGGCGTACTTTCTTCTGACCATAAGTGTATTTATACACTTATGGTCAGAAGAAAGTGCGCCTCATAATGCTCATACAGCAACCTCCATGTCAATCCAGGGCCAAAAGCATCATTTAAACATTTATATTTTTAGAAAACATAATTAAGTATTTCACAGTCTTATGTTGCATCATATCATTAATCGATTTTATGTCACTCATTAAATCAGCTCATAGCTCAAATTTTAATAAGAAAATGCTGCTTGAGGAGTTGAAATACGAAAGACCAACTTGACATGCTGCTGGCTGGCATTTGCAAAGCAGCCAATCCTGAAACACCATTTATTTTCCTTGCTGCTGATTGGCTGGACCTCCAAGAGCAGTGATGAGGAAGACTGTAGACATTAGTCTATGTGGTAGTGCTAAGACTGTTTCCATTGCCAGGTTAGTACATAGTAAGGTATAACTGATGTTTGAAGTATTATGATAGGAAGCTATGAGCATTTTCAGAGGGGGTCTCAAGTATCTGCCTGTAACCCCAATGAATGCTGGGCTTTACTGTATGCAGCTTACTTCTGCTTTCATTAAACACGTCGTTCTCTCATGCCAGAGAAATACTTCAATAGCATCGCTAGGTTTTGAAACTGCACTGAGATCAGAACTGGACTGAAGGAAATTTGAGAAGTCTGTCCAAACACAGTAGTTCTGGTAAATCAATATTGTCTATTTAAAGAGGGAAACAAATCTGAGTGTCATCTGCTAAAGTTACACAGATCTCAGTGAGAAGAGGTGCAGAGGAGGAGATTCCCCAAATCAAGCTGAGACACTTGGATCAGTTCAGCTGTGACTGATATCCCAAATGGAAATTGTTTTTTAGCAGACATAATAAACCCCAAAACAGAGAAAACATCCACAGAAGACATCACATCCACTGCATTAGTCCAATACAACTATAGATATCATCACAACAATGTCCCACTACTCTACTGCTCACAGATGCTGGTACATCCTGATAGCCTGAGTACTTTACACATAGTGCATTAAGGTGAATTGTGCTTCCAAAATACCAAGAATATAAAATGCTTATTATTTTGAAACCTAGAAAGTTGTCTGGTCTGGGTAGTGCAATTTAAGCCAGGAAGATTAGCTCCACAATGGCAGCAGGAGTGAAAGAAACCCTCACACTAATCTTAGGGCCCCTAAAGCAGCGGCCAGATGGAAGAAGATCAAACTCTCTGTAAAGTGGACAATAAATTTAGGCTTGGTTCTCACTCGCTTAGAGTATATTTGCTGGAGCTGGGCTTTCTGTACTCCAATTGCTCGGCACATTACTGAGCCTTATCAGCCTATTTCTACTAAAGAAAGAAACAAAACTAAACCAAGGCACTTGGTTTAGTTTTATTTTAAAGTTTTTATTTTAAAAACTTTAAAATAACTTTTTCCTTATAAAGAAGAGATGCTGCTGGACCTTTTGTACACTGTGTTTGATTCAAAACTCAGCGTTTTATCAATAACAGTTCCCATGTTTTAGATCAACTAACAGGAAAAGTCCTGGGTAAGATCTAAATCCAGACTGGGATAAACTTTAAATTACAACCTGTTTTATACTAGACAGAATAAATTCAGATCTGTTGTATCAAAGATGGCTGATGGGTCTAATAAGAGAGCAGAATTTCCTCAATCTACAGTTACAGTGAGATGTTAAAAGGTTTTCACTGATAGGACCAGAGAATACAATAATTTAAAGCTGGTAAGCATTTTCAAAAGCAGTCGACACAGAACCTGATGATAAAGACATGTTGACCTGAGCAACAATATTAGGAGAAATGATGTGAAAACCATACTTAGGGTTGGAGCACTGCTGCAGGCTGTGAGTAAAACACTGCTTTTTACTTTCCATGGAAAATACAACCAACTCAAACTGCTGAAAAATATCTGAGCAAGACTTTGAAACTGGATCTGCATCAAACTGACGAGCATCAGAGAGCAGATCCACTTGTCCGACTGTAGTCAAGACCACAGCTTGACTGAAATCACTCAGCTTGAAATCACTCAATAAAAAAAAAACATTAAAAACAAACTTGGTCTGTAATTAAAACAATGTTAATAGCAGTTTTTTATTTTTGGAAATGCATAGAAACTTGAAGTTTGTCTGTTTTCCTCTTTCTCTCAGTGCATCTGACTGCACATCTGAATGTGTCAACATTTTTCCTTAACCAGGGCTGAGGTAAAAATTTGGTTTGTTTGGTTTTTAGGGCCAGAACAACCTGGGCAATGGAATTAAAAGATCAGAAAATTTCTCAGTGCTGGAACCGGAGCACAGCAGCAGATCACAAATGTCAGAGTCTTTAAAATTGGTGGGAAAGCGGCCAGTTGTACAATAGACTGAATGTTGAGGGGAGACGTTTCCTGAGAGTCTGGTGAGTCATAATACATCAACTTCCTCAAGGTTAAGGAGAAGGACATCAACAAACAGACTCACTGCCAGGACCTGAAAACTTATGTGAACAACTCATCCAAGGAGAACAATCCCAGCACTGTGCTCTTTTTTAACATTTCCAAAATGTTTTGTCCAATCCATGTGACAGCACCAGATCGGATGCATGTCCTTTAACCTGACCAGACCTGTCAGAGACTGAGATGGAAAGAGGTTTAGAAGTTTTTAACCCAAGGCCCAGACTCAGTAAACATCTCAAACCCAATTTTCTTACTAAAGAACAACTAAAATGGACAAATAAAACAATAAATGGAAAGACTTAAAAGGATAAAAGTAAGGAAACAACATGAGCAAAGCCTCAGACTCCACTCTACTGGTGGAGTAGAAGTTAAGGGTTTGCCATACTGGGAATTTTGGTATTGCTTAAACCAATTCTGGTACCATTTCTGATGCTGGTGTTTTTCTTCTTGAAATGTTTTCATCACTGAATAATTTGGTGATTTGACTCCACTTATTTGATTATGATTATGATAAAATACAAGACAAAGATTTGAGGCAAATAATTGTTTTTGTTAACTAACTACAATCAGAGTAGAAATAAAATAATTCCCTTTTTTCTTTTACTGCACACAATTGTTTGTCAGAATAACTGAGTCTGCAGCTGCAATCTGCATGTAACCTAAATGGGAATATTTCTTTCTTTCAGGATTTAACTGAATATGGTTGTCATATTCAACCTGCAATAATATTGCAGGTTTGAGATATATATATATATATATTTCTGAGTTTCAGTTTTCAGCTGCTTTCTGAAGATATTAATAGTTTAACTTTGAGTGTAAACATGACAGAGATATAACATTAAAATGTAGGCTCACGGTATTAGATATTTTAAATTCTACATATGCGCTGGCATAAACTCTCTGAGAAAATTTGAGTAATTTGCTGAACATATACAGAAAAAACTGCAAACAAAAGAATTAATCCTATTACACTTGATAGTATGGATATTCAGATCGATATGACCAGCATTATTAGAAAACAAACATTGAAAATGAGTTTAAACATTGATGTAAAAGACTCAGCATCTTTACAGAGAGGAAAACTGCAAAATGTTGTTTCACTTTTATCCTTTATAGATCTAAGAGAAACCTTGCAGCTCAAATAGTTACAGACCCTGAATGGAGATCAGTTTCTCCACTACTCAATATAAAACATACTCCTGACAGTCAAATATGATCGAGAGAGATCAATAAACGCTAAAATATCAGAGTCTGATGAGTCCGCAGTTAAAAGGTCAAGTCTTTTAGAGACAGTCTCTGTGATCTGAATCCAGACTTTCCATCATGCTGTTGGCTCTCAAACAGACTGAAGGAATCAAAAATACTTTCTCTAAAATCTTTGAAAGAACAGGTATTTTAGATAATGGCCTATAGTTAGAAAACACTTCTGGGTCAATACCTTTTTTTAAAGAGTGGCTGCAGGTGCACAGCCTGATGAAAGGCAGCAGATTTACAATGGTTGGATCCATAGTGTGAAAAATGTCCTTAAACAGACGAGAGGGAATAATGTCCATGGGTGAGTTAGAAAGCCTCATTAGATGAACAATGTGCTTCAAAGGAGAAAGTGTCAAAGTTTCAAAGTTTTCAAGGCAGCAGAAGCATGAAGGGGATCCAGATGGGGGTGTGAGACACCCGGACCGGAGTCAGCCTCACCTCAGAGATTTTATCCATAAAAAGCTTCTGAAACTTTTCACACAGAGCAGGAATTCAGCAGGATAAGTAGCAAAACAGACATTAAAGAATGAGCTACAGTATTAAACTATTGTTCTTGATTAATAAGTGATTTTACATGCTTTAGTAACGTTTAGGTATTTGAACAGTATCTGATTTCTATCTCCTCTCTGTGCGTCTCCACTGACGTCAGAGACGGAGTATTTTCACTCAGCCTGAGCTGAGGGGGGATTCAAGAATTTGGCAGAGTTCAAGATATCAAGTACATGTAGAATTAAGGAGATCTGTGAGATCCTCCACCCTGAACAGAGTTAAAATGTGAGTTACTGAACACACATTATATGTTACAAGATCCATAGCATTCCCTCCTCCTAGACATCCCAGTTGTAAACAAAAAGTGATCAGAAAATAGGGTTTGTCTGACCTTCACAGTGCAGATGTTTAGCTTGTAGGACAACACCAGATTTAAAAGAGTCTCTCTCTGACAAGTGGCACCTGCTAATAAGCCGCATGTGTAGAGGGGTAAAAAATAAGTATAAAAATAAGTACCCCAACATTATTTTTCTTTTTCTATCCTCCTTTCTTTGTTATAACGTCTTTAGTGTTTACTTATTCGGTGTGATTCCACATACAACCACTGGGGGCGCCTGTCGCATTGGTGCCATAGAGAAGGTTGGGCATACAGAAGAAGAATAAACCTTCCTGTTATGCTAATGGAGGCTCGGTGTGTGTCTGTTCTTTTCTGAATCACAGGTCAGTAAAAATCTATGTGTTGGTGTCCTTTAAGAGCTGAAGAGGTTATTGAAGCAAGTTTCAACTTGTGAGTCACTTTATGCAGCTTGTGATTGGCATTGTGGAGAAAAGGGGCCATATTTCTGGAGGCTAATTAATGCTAATGCTAGCGGACTTTCCACATGTGTGCTAAGCTAGTTGAGAAACAGCTGAAGGATCTCTGAATTCACTTTGAACTTATTGTATTTTGCACTTTTCGAAACAGTTCTCACATAAAATACTTTATTATTGGTCCTTTATGTGGTTGTTTGTAAATTTCTTTATGAGTTATTAAAACCCCCCCATCATTTTATGACATTTGGTGAGCAAGTAATGGCTTCCTGTGTGTGAAGCTTAGCAAAAAAATGCAGCATTAAAGGAGCATTTCACCATTTTCAGTTTTGTAGTTATTTTTTGTGGAAGAGATTAAATATTGTTGTTCTGTGAAAACAATGAAAATACAATTAAAAGCTAAAATGCTGGAATATTCAATAAAAGTTGTATTAGCTATTAAAATAGTTAAAAGCAAAGTTATGTATTTTTATTTTCATGGAAAAATGTAAGATGAAAGTTGAATATCTGTGTCTTATATTTTCCATAACACAACTTTACATGTTGAACAGAATTACAACATTAACCTCAGCCGGTACCACATGATTTAAGGAATTATGGACTAACAGACACATAGCATTTTGTAGCACAATCAAGTATCTATGTTACCTTTAGTTGTTATAAAAATTGTGATTTCAAATGTCACATTTTGATGCCTTGGATGTGGCCTCTGTCTCTTTAAGAAGCTCCTGTTCTTTCTGCTTTTAGCATTTATATTGTAATTTCAATTTGCTCATCCTATGGCCAATGGAAACACGGCTGCTGTTGCTGTTTTCTCTCCTTTACTGAGGACACCACTGTTCAACTGGTCTGCATCTGAACTCACCCATACCTGCTATCTGGGTTTTGACCTGTGAGTGAATGTATCTGGCAGGTATTGTGTAGGAAGCAGATCACTATGAAGCGTCGCTCGGCCAGGCAGCCGCCTGCAGTAAGGCTTTGTAGTAAAGCACGGCAGTAACAGGCAGCTTTACAACCCGGAGCATTAATTCCTGGTGACACGGAGCTGCTCTGCAGCTTCTAATGGCTGCTGTACAGCTGTCAATATGCACTAATTACGTACAGGACCAGTGTTACTGTGCTTCATCAGTTTTATCCTCTGAGTCATTGTGTGGCGCAATAAAAGAAAAACAATACAATGAACTTTTTTCGATGCTGCACTCATCTCTGCAGCTTTCAGGGGAGGAAAAAACCTCAAAGTGTGTTTTCTCCCCCCTCCCTATTTTTACCGCGGCGCTACCTGAGCAGAGCTTCTCTTTCTTTGTTAGGAATACCATCTCTGCTGTATTTTTCTCCTGTTTCGCTTCACTTCTCCAGATGTGGTATCAAAAGTCGACGTTCTCCTCCGCTTCCTGCCAAACTTTCCCTTTGATTCTTAACTCTGTCTGCTCCTCACATTCTGCCTCCTGCTTATGTCACGCCACATTATCATGCAAACTTCTACTTGTTTTTAAAGTGTCACTTTTGACTCAAGTTAAAGAGAGAAAAAAAATTACAACTCCGTATTTCAGTCTGAACTTTTAAACCGGCTGGCGGTATTCCCATGTTGGCCATTAAAGCGATGCCGTGCTGAGGGTGGTGAAAAACATCTCCTACAACTCTGAGCTGCCACAATGGATGCTGTCATAAAGCGCCGCGCCGGACTCAGCTACCAGCCTCATAGTGGTAGTTTTCTTATTGTTTCTTTACCTCAGACGAGCCGCCTGAGAAACGTTCATGAATATTTCCTTTGCTTAAAAATCTGCCTTCAGTGCACAAAAGGCTGCTCAATAAATCAATCCCAAACTGTAGCTGGGGGGGCAGTGAACATAGTTAAAACAATAAAATTCAACTTGAGCACTGCAGTGCAGCTATTGATTTTAATCCAGTGTTCGTCCTTTAATCAATCATCTCTTAGCAGAATTAATTCCTGCTTCTTTATTGCACGTGGTGGTCAGCTGCATGGCGACAAGTCAGACCACTTCTGAAGTCCTTTTGTTTTGTCACAGCAATTGGACAAGTGTTTCGTAGCGCTTCTTATTGATCTCCTTGGAATTAAAAAGAAAAATACGCGCTAAGAACCTTATTCAGCTCCATGAACCTGAGAAAATATCAAAAATTGATTTTCTTGGGATTCAGAAGAGTTGGCCTCTTTGGTTAAACCTTAAATGTCAGATTGTAGAACCAGAAATCAATTTCTTGAAAGACCTTATGGGAATATGGTGGATTGATGCCTAGACACATGCAGGAAATGTGCGTGAGATTTTTGTATTTTTTTAAGTAAAAGCCGTAATTAGGTGCAATAGATAATTATTTTTTTCCTCTGTGTGTGAGCCAAATGAGAGGGAGTGTGTTGTCAGTATTTTACCTTCACCTTCTTACTCCACAAGTATGCGGTTCCTTCCCAGAGATAATCAGGGGAGTTGAACCAGGAAGGGCATCCAGTGTAAAAAATCTGCCAAGTCTGTGTGCACACAGCTTGTGAGTGGAGGAGACGGTGGTGTCTCATTAGTTTGAGCTGACCTCTTTTAGAGGTGGGGTAGATTCCTCAGAGTAAGAATACAACAGCTGCTTCAGTGTAGCTTAAACATCTCAAACTCAGGCTGATTATGGGTAGAAAGAAAGACTTTCAGCTGCTTCCATTCACTGCTGCTGCTGTGGCTTGCAAAAGTCCCAGTGAAAATGTCAGATTTTATCTCACAAAAAAGGTATTGGCTTTGATATTAACTGTATCGTTATGTCCGGATGTGTAAATCGTCTTGGTTAAAAATATTTTACATTTACCTTTAATGTAAAATATATCCTGAACATTTTATATATTGTGAGTTAAATATGAATAAAGAAGCTGGGATACTATGAGAAGATAGATCTAAATAAAGTGGAATATGTTTAAATGCTCATTATATTGTGAACTGATGTTTTCAAAACCTTATTGTTAATATGATTTTCTGTTGACAGATAATAAAAACACAATATTTAAGATGTTCTAATATTACATCAAACAAATGAAGACTCATCTTAAAACAGAAATGTGGGTTTAATGAAAAGTATGTTTGATACCTGCAAAAAGGTCGTGACTTAATCTGACAAACTCATTGGAACACTAATTTTAATTTATTGAGATGTACATTAATGTGTGCAAACTAATACTTTCTAAAATACCTTTATTGGACTCTGAGTTAACTGCATCTTTAGAAGTGATATTTATTATTTGTAATCCTCGTCGCTGTCTATCAGCTCCTGTAACACTGCAGAAGTTTTTTTACTCCAAATGTAACAACATTGCCTTTCAGTAACTTTTGACCAAGTTCTTAGCAGCCTTGTCCACAATTTTTTTCATGTTTTACTTATTCCTTGATTTTTTTAACACCATAATGAATAAAAACTATTGCCTGGACACAATTGAAAAGGAAAAGTTGTAAAAAAAAAAAAAAGATGGTGTAACTGGGAAGTGATCGTAGCAAACAGGATCAGGTAGTCTTTGTGCGATTGCTTCATTCAGACATCCGGCTCATATAAAACATTTCATTTTGTGCATGTTATCTTGGAGTGGGGAAGAGAGTCTTTGCACTCCATGATTGGATTAGCAGACCTATGCCCGGGGAAGCGGTGTGATACATCTCAGAAATCTAATTTGATTGTCAAAGCTTGGGAGAGTGTGCTTTCTTATCTTGCTTGGTGCTGGACTGAAGTGCAGGCATTAAAAAAACCAGGGAAGAATCTGTGTTGGAGCTCCATTGATCTCATTCACATTGAAATAGGCCTGAGCTCCTAACGGCAGCCTTTACCTCCCACCTGTAAGCCCACCGACGGCGGCGGGAGCAGTTAGGCTGACAACAAGGCTGTCAGCGCTGCTCGGCCTGGAGCTGCTCTTCGCCTCCAGCGCTGTCAACATGGCAGAAATCTGACAGTAGCAGCAAAAATAAAAAGGAGGCCTTTTAAAAACTCAGTTGTAGGAATGTCAGGTGGGCTGACGGACGTGGCTGACGGTGAACACGCATGGAGGACGAGCATCAGCAGACACAACAAGCTCTTTATTAGGTCTGTGTGTCTGCTTATTTAAGCAATTATGTGGTCAGTCCATCACAAAACAGCAACACAATGCCTGTGGTGCTTCAGGTCAGGAGCTCCAGCTCCATCAACCTGCAACTGTTTGTTAAAAATACTGTAATTATTAAAGGTTCAGTGGATGCACAGCACTGACCTAGCAGAGCCTGTTTACAGGCGGATTTAGTTTGTCTGGACTTTTTATGGTCTGAAGGGCTTTGAACAGAATCCAGTAGAAAACAAAAGTTTTACAAAACTGTTATTGTTTCTGCATTTTCTGTTAACCTTTAATTTGTCCTAAACTCAAAACAAATCAAGGAACAAGCTTTACAGACTAAAAACTGTTTGAAACTTTGATCTGTTTAATGAAGAAAATTTGGATAAGTTACTAATCACCTGAATAAGCTGGTTAATGTTTAAAATCACTGGAGTCGCTGCTACGTTGTTACACAACAGATTCCAGTGAGCAAACCAGGACAAAACGGTGGATTATTATTGGGCAGAAATTTTAACTGCCCTCATTTTTCTGTGTTTACTTCCCAGGGACCCAAACGTTCCAGTTTCTCAAAGTGTCCTTCATTTTGTCTGAGTCCACTCCAGGTAACGAAGTCTTCTCTCCGCTTCCCAGGCCGGAGCTGATTCTACATCCTTAACAATAGTTCACTTCCACTAATTTGCTTATTGCCTTGATAAGTTTAGCACTTGTGCTTATTTTGAAAATATTTAGTGAATCTTGGTCTTCCTGTCACTTAGTTTTCTCTATGATTTCTAAAGAGCTATTTTAAGTGGCTTCTTTTGTTAAAGATTTACATATTGACTATTCTTCAAGTAGTTAGACTTTTGTATTCATGCTCTTTTGATGTGTGGATTGTTTAAGCATCAGTTGCTTTTCCTCTTCATCTTTTGATTTAATGGCTGTTTCCAGACTGTTTTCAGTGCATTACTGCCACCACTAGATGGACAAATACATCTAGAGAAGAGACATCCTTTCTCTCCTTGTGTAAGCTCGCCTTTTTCCCCCAATAACTTTATTTAAAACAAGAAATGTCCAGGAATAAAATAAAACACAATAAAGAACCATTTAGTACAATGTCTGAGGGCATTTACAACATTTAAATAATTTAAAAATTTAATTGGCGCTAGAGGATTGTAGTCTTTAAAGGTAGATAAAATTTAAATTTGGTTTAGCGCTTTAGCATTAGTGTCTGCTAATTACATTATAGCAACATTATAAGAACTAAGCTTTAGGATTAGTGCAACTAAGTTTTTAGTTATTGATGTCCACTACTGCTCAACAACATCTTTAAAAAAAGTAAAGTCTTGTTTTTATTGTTTTTATTTTTATTGGTTACAGAAAGAACCACAGCCAATCAAGCACAAGGCAGCAATTTGGTGCTTCAATATTTAAGTGTAGAGCAAAAGCAGAAGAAATCTGTGGCGGTTCAGCTACTTTTTATGTCCATGTTGTTTAAATGGTCTTTAACATAGTACCCCAAACAGATAACTAGCAGTGCAAGTGAAGAGGAACACATCTGATGTGTGTAGTTCAGAGGAATGTCATTTTAAAACATCTTTTGCATTCATCTAGTCTCCAAAATTCAAAATAGATTTAGGTTTCAGGGATTCTTTCATCTTCACAGCTGTCTGCATTGCCTACATGTAAAAATCTATTTTTCCTGCTGTCTGATATTTTATAAAACTGATAAATGTCTGTTGAAGGTTATCCCTTGAGCTTAAGGGGCTGAAATAAAGAGAACAACTTTCTAAATCCTTCAAAAATCTCTAATTTACCTAGTATTCTCCAGAACTGAAACTCAACAAAAAAAATAGAATCTTCATATAAGTCTGTGAAGATGTCACTTTCAGAATAAAACCCTGTGTCGTTCAGGTCATTTCTATTGCCCTGCCAAGCTCATTAACTGCTAATGTTTGTTTGCCTCATCCCCATTAAAGCTCTGTTCCAGAACAAATGGGCCCCATTGATGCTGCTAGTTTTAACATCAGCCCCTGACACAGAAAGGCTCGGCTGTGAAAAGCTTTTATATGACAAAATGGTATATCACAGGAGTTCTGATTCCGTCTAAATCAAAGCCTCCTTTTGATTCCCCTCAGTCTTACCTTTTGTTTGATGTCAGAGTTTAGAGAAAAGACTAAAGCTTGAGCCTTCATTTTTTTTCCTGGAGCCTCTTCACCTGACAAGTGCTGCAACTTTGCCATATTTCTTCCACTGCGTTTTCACTCAGTAATTAATGAATGGCAGCGTTTCCTGTCCTGATGCCACCTAATAGATCGATATTTAGATGCATGCAATGGCCAAGCAGGAAAAGGTAAATACAGTGTGGCGTTTTTCAATACCTGGTGAAATTACATACAATTATTGAATCCTGTTGGGGACAGAAAGACAAATGGATACTTACTTTTCAATTTAATTAAAAAACAAACTATTTATCCCAAAGGGAAATTGAATGTTATAACACATATCATCCAAGCCTTAATAATAATAATTAATAATTAACATCTAAACCAGCCTGGTGCTGTTCTTTTGACTTGTACCTGACTGGGATCGGAGCTGCTGGGTAAATACTAAATAGTAAAAGAAAGACAATTCAAATTCAGACTGGTAGCCATTTAATTAATAAGCCAGTTAATTTTTTTAACTTTGTGTAAAGAAATGCAGGTGAAGAAATACTGTTTTATATTCTTTGCATGACAGGAACCATTGATCTCCTAGATCTCACCTATAGGTCACAAACAACAGCAGAGGGAACAAACCGAACCACATTTGTCTCTGCACCACTTGGAGGAGTTAGGGTTTTACAGGACTTCCTGGCAACATGCTTACCACCATTGAACCATTTATTTTGTGCTTCGCAGCATGATAAAGTTCATTCTGTACTTGGGATACAAGAGAAATGCCAGAATACCAGGAATGAACTGAAACTTTACTGGAATCTGAGTTGTTTTATGGTTATGCGGAGGATCTGCACTGAGTTTTTCTCATAGAAATAGAATAGAAAGAGTAAAAAAAGATAATCTCAAATGTCCTTGTTTCAGCCCAGCTGATTTCAGTTGATGGCTGATTAACAAGTCTTTGCTGAACTGCAATCACCTGAACCAGAAGCATTAAAGCAGAGAGACATCTGGAACATGTAGGGCAGTGCGCCATGAGGATCAGCTGCAGGCTAAAATAATCCAAAATATTAATTCACAAGAATCAGAGGACTTCCCAGATTTCCTAAATGATAAAATTGACCACTAACCCCTCCAGAATCAATGTGAATGTGATGACCGGCTGAATTTTAACAACAGAAACAGATACAGAGGTCCGTGTAGGGATCTCCAGGCTGGAGCAGATCAATGATGAATGAGAACTGTTTCATGAATCAATCAACTTCTAGGAAAACCGGCACAAGACCTGGACACATGTTCACATTAACCAGAACAAACACCAGACTGAGACTACAAAACAAAGTCTGGAGTCTACCTCAGTGCAGCTCAAACTGGTGTAGATGAAGAACTGTGTCCAGGTCATCAATATCTCATTATCACAGGATGGGAAGACAATGTGCAGAGCATGCTGATGGCAGTCCAATCCGGGAGGAATTTGGGCTGAGTGGAAGCTATAATGGCCCTGCAAACATTCCTCAGGCTGCAGGAAATGGAGCTCTTGTTAGGAGTTATTTCTCAGCAGTACATTAATGACCCTCAGTTCTCTTGTGAATGATTACAGCAATGGTACTCAAAACAGATTCAGTGTTTGTGTTCATGAGACCAGAGAACACATTATGCACTGGCCAGTTTCCATCCATATGCAATAAAACCTGTTTGAAATTAACCACAATTTGTAATAGTGATTATGTATAGTGAGGAGAAAAAATGGGTGATTAAAAGATGGAAGCAAAATTAGATTTTTTGTACTTGGTTCTCAACTGGACAACAGTGGCCTGTTCTGCCCAAAGCCTGTATTTCAGGCTCTGGGTGACGGTTCTTTACATTGTCTCTTAGGCTGAGATCAGTCACCTGCTGAGGAAGCTCACTTTGTCAGGTCCGATCCACATCTAGCGACAACCAGGAAGGGTCAGAACGCAGACAGACTGGTGAATGGAGAAACCTTTTGGCTCAGGTGTTTCCTGACCACAACAGACCAAAGCTGGTGGAGTTCAACTTGCATTGGGAACAAACTTCAAGGTGTTTCACTAAAAATATGTTGGCACAATCTTATTCAGACATTTCTTAAACAACTCTGGTCATTTGAATGTAGCTTTATTGTTGTGCTGTGGTTTAATTCACAGACTAAACCCGACCCAAGTCTCCAGTCTACAGGCTGATCTCTGAACTCAACTGTTTGGTGTTCAGGATTGGCTTCTTTGTCCTTTGTTGTCCTGGGAAATTGTCCAGTGTCCCCCATGTGCTGCCAGTTGTTCCCTGGAGACAAGAACCAGAACTCATAATGCATAGAACATATATATCAGGTAGGATCATGTAGGTAGATATTTTGGTTTGGTAACTTCAAATTAAACAATAGAGATAGAAATCAGCCTTAGATCGGCATGAGAGTCTCTTTCAGTTTAGTTTATTAAATGCCATCTGGAGGCACTTTACAAAAATCAGTTCAATCGCTCACACATTCCAAATTATTCCACTTATCAACAGTACAGTATGAGCAATTCATTATTCAGAGCAGTTTTAAGTGTTTCGGTTCAGGGAAACCCAGAAGATTTCAGCATGTAATCAAGCTTGTTGCCTTTATTTTACTGCCTCAACAAAAAAATGTTGCTTGTTTACCCATCAACGCCACTGAACTACACTGTCCTCTTCATGAACCTAGGTGTGTGTGTGTGTGTGTGTGTGTGTGTGTGTGTGTGTGTGTGTGTGTGTGTGTGTGTGTGTGTGTGTGTGTGTGAGAGAGAGAGAGCGCGTTACTGCAACCATAGCCAGACTGAAGAGTGTTGGCCCAAACGTTCCCTGCTGACTGGAGCCAGTGCTGGTTCCCGGTTCTGAAGGTCTGAACAGATGGGTTTGTCGGGGCGAAGTGCTGATGTTCATGGCTGGTTGACTCAACGCCACAGGGCGCAGGAACCAGGCTTATTTTGCATTTCCTCTTTGATTTAAAAAAAAAATAATATTTTTATATTTATCATGTTGTGGCTGTCAAACAGCAGGCTATGATTATGAAAAAGTAATTATGATGTGTCCGACTGAGCACATCATAGAAAAGTGCCACCAACCAGTAAAATTAGTTTCAGTCCAAATGGAATGACGCTGCGCCGTCGGCTGCATTAGCACAAAGCATGTGAATGGAAGTTCAGTGCTTACTGTATACATCCATCATTCATTTATCTACGGCGGGTGAGAGAAAACCGCCACCACTGAGAGAGAAAATGTGGAAGGAATAAATATGATTTCCATCAAAAGAAGCTCAGGCAGCAGCAGCATGAAATAATTAGTGAGTGGCAGCTCCGCCGGGGCCGGGGCTCTGAGAGAGGCTGTGATTCCCCATGAGGAGAGCGGGCCCTAAGCCACGCAGTTCAACTCATTAGCAGTTGACAAAACAAAACACATTAAAAAGCTAATCAAAAAGTGCTTGACGAGCAGCACAGTAAAAGAGGAAATTAATTAGGTTAGTTTGGATCGAGTGTCTCTTCCCTGATTGAAATATCTGGGTTTTTCTCTACACCCACTCCAAAATTTTCATTACAAAAATTCCAGATGTTCTTCATTTTTATGCATACTAATAATTTGGGATAAAACCAGACACTTTTTCATCTTGGTCTTGGGAGGTAGAATTTCTAAAATGCCAACATCTAAATAGAAAGGAGACTGGAGGGCGCGATGCGGAGAACGAAATAGTCAAAATGTGAATCGAGATGTTTCATTGTAAATTAAAATAATAATGACCTTTTTATGTCTCCCATCCTCCTTAATGTGTACAACACCACACACCAGTAAGGTGTGGTACAGTGGGACTGGTGTAGCTCCATGCAGAGCAGGGAGTTAAGTGTTGCACAGTCCAGCCACAAACCCAACTTTAATGAGTCTTAGACACACAAACCTGCATCCATAACAACGCGTCATATTACCACAGACTCACATGCAAACATGTCATCTTCTTTGGTTTCCACCCCAGTGCCTGTTGGGTTGTGTTGATTTAAGACCCGAATGCAGAAATGGTGAATAGATTTGAAGTTTTAATAAAATTGAAGAGCAAAATATACAAAAATTGCAAGAAACGTTAGGAGCCAGAGTAGAACAAAAAGCCAGCAGAGAGAAACTGGGAAGTAACAATTTTAAATGGGAGGAACCAGCCAGGAGTGAGAGAAGAAAAAGTGCATAAGTACTGGGAGAGTGAATGCTGGAACCATGAACCTGGGCTGGTTAGTTACTGTTTGCAGGTGTGATTGGAGAGAGCAGCAGGCAGAATGAAGAGAGAGAAAGAAGGTGACACAGGGTGCAAAGAAAATGAGTCCGACACTAAGAAATGACTAGACATAAGAAACAGACTAGAGTAACAAAGAATAACTAGACAACAGAAATATTTAAACATAATGAAGTAGAATGACCAACAAAGGACTAAAGTAAAATAGAAACAAGACTAGATTAATCAAAGAGACTGTTAAGGGACAAATGAACATTGTCATTATCATTATCTGATCAACACTGGCATAACTCTTTTTCTGCCTCTTGTTATAAGATAATACTGCTTGTCCTGTTTTAGTAATTATCTCATCTACACTCAATGTCTTGGTATATAATAAAGAAAAAGAAAACATCATCCAGCAAGTCACACAGACAGAGAGAAACCAAGTGTTTGTTTAATCCAAACTGAAATAATGCAGCATTTTCTCCCCCTGCAGGCAGAAACATAAGAAGCTGGTTCTGTGACAAACATCGACATCATTACAATTCAAAGCAGTCAAATCATTTACAGCTGTTCAGACTTAATCACATGCATTATCATTTACACACGGATGGTTCTTCAAGTATAAACCACATTAGCAAATATCAAGTGACATTTAAAAATCCAGTTCTCTGTTTAGGAAAGGAAGAGATTCACTTGTGATGCAACCTTAATGCTGTTATGTGGAAGAATGGAAAGGGACAAGCTGACCTTGTTATGGTGAAGAAAAGATTTTTACTGTTGAGGCCTGGTGATCGCCTGACATTCATGTTTGTCCCAGAGAATAATTTATGATTAATCCGTAGTTACATCCACAGATTATCTTAAGTGATGATTGCAGTGCCGCATATGTCAATTTATTAAATAATAGCGAAATGTTCTGCGACAGAGACGAAGAGGCAAATCTCTATGAAGGGAGTTCCAAATATAAACCATGGATTCCCCAGGCTTTAGCTTTTTAAACCAAACGTTTTATTTCACGTCATACAGCAAAACATGTTGAATGAGAATTTCTTCATTTGAAATTGTGTTCGACTTGATGAAAAGGGATGGAGAGATGGTCCATGTACAACCGATCAACAATCTATCAAATTACATGAACTGCTGGAAGCTAAAGTAAGGAATTCTCTGTCAGGTGCTCCAGTAACCGCCTGGTAACACTCACCCATCACTTATGTCCATAGTTAGTCTGCTTAAGAAAGAAATTATGTCCAAATGGTGTAATCTTATTGGACGCATGAACCGATTCTTGTCAGCCAGTTTATTCTCAACATGTTAACATTTAGCATAAATAAGGATTTCTGGAGGATAATTCTTCATTAATATACAACTCATTTTAATACATTTTAATCCATTTCTTTGTACAAAAAGTACAAAAAATACTTTTGTACCATCAGTCACTGTAGCTGGTTCTTATGTGGGCAGCAGAGTCACATGACTTCTAACATCCAATCACAAAGGAGAAAAATTGTCTGATTTCTGATGACATTCTAACAGTAAGATAGAAAATATGTTCCAAACTTCAATGGTTCAGATGATTTTATTTATATAAAATGATTAATCAGCTCAGCCTCAGGAAATAAAAAACCTGTTTGGAGCAACAATCACGTATTATGCAACCTCCAGAGGATAAAGCATTAATGTTAACAACTGGGTTTAGTTTTTTAAAGGTAAATGACCGAGTCGTGTAGCAGAGCAGAAATGGCTACAATAAAAAGTCTATTTTACCCGACTTTATTGGACTTGTATAATCAGACAGATGGGCGATTTTGCCTCCATCCTTAAGAGAAAAATTCTGTTTTATGAAAACTGAAGTTTAACAAGAATGCAAACATTTACTCCCAGACCAGTCTGACGCTCCAGCAGATAACCTTGCAGTTGATGAGCCAACATGGTCACTTTGTGTTGTTTTAGTCTAAGCTGAATGACCAAATGACCAAACACAAACTAACTGTTTCAGATTTACTTCACTGTCCAGATGGTGGTTAAGTGAGAGGCCTTTCTGTTTTTACACTTTTACCCAAAGCGCGTATCATGTGAAATATTCAATCCACATGAGCGTGAATACAAGTCATTTTTTAAATTATCTCCAGTTGGTTTGTTTGTATGTCTCTTCCTTTTTGCGAGACAAAGAGAGCATTTTAGAGGCAACTCATGGTAACTTTCAGTGAGTGTGCTGCTATATCTGATCTTACCGACACACAGCATGAAAATACTGGAGTCTTCTTGGGGTAGTTTGGGTTGATGGTTCAGGTGGAGGCTCTGGAGTGACTCCACCTGAACACTCTGAGCCTCCTGCAGGTTGAACCCACAGTTAATGTTGAAACAGCTTTCTGGTAGACCTGCAATCAGTATGATAAATGATAGATAACAAGACCTCCTGTGCTTCTCAGGGATTAAAGGAAAAGCCCACCAAGGACTGAGACATCTTGCAGCGCCATCATTGACCTGTGAAGTTAAAGTTTTGGCTTTTAATAAATGTTTTTTTAAACTCCCACTTTGAGTGGTTAAGAAAGTTTTCCTCAGTAAAAGAGCTTCAACAAAGACTCAAGTTCTGCAGGTTTCACTTCACAACATTTCACAGACCCAACTGAACTTAATAGGGAAGTTACAAAACAAGAGATACCATGGACTTTAAGGCTAACGCCCCTCAAAAGATGGGGCCTTATTTATCCACTTTTATAAGAAATTGCATAAAGTATTTTTCTGTTTAGCTAAATGTGTTAAATTCAGAGGAACAGGCTGACAACGAAGCAGAGTTCAGAAGTCTGAACTGAAGTGTGGTGCATGCAAGGAAACGTCTGGAAACTTGTGAATCTCAGGATGTGGGACTTGAAGACAAAGACACTTGAGACTGATCCTGTAATGAACTCAGTGGATTCCCACCAGCCCTGCTTAGTCGGCTTTAATTCAATTCTAGTTTGTTTGGGGAGGTGTGAATGTGCAACCAATCTCTGATGTGGACCAAAAATAAAAAAACAACTCTGGTCCTCCTACAAACCTCAGTCTCTCTAAAGTGAACTCTGGTATAATTTGGATGTTAATGTGAATACCAAGGGGACTGGAGACTGCTCCAAAAGCAGGAAGGGGGCTACAGCGCAGTGCATGCTGGGTAAATACAACTAAAACTAGCAGGAATCATGACTAATGCTCTTTTACCAAAGACAAAAGAAAAACCTTACAGCTGCTAAAATTTCCATTCCATTGTTGTTTGTTTCAGAGGTTTTCATGTTGTTTCCTTCAGTGGTTCTTGGTGCAGCACCAGCACAAAGGTTGAGGCGTTTATACACCTGATGGTCTGATAGACTGAGTTCAATTAGAGACCAAAACTGCTTTCACACTGCAGTCTGGCAAATGAGCCAAATTGTTAGAGCAACCTGTTCATTGTGCTTTGTATGTAAAACAGAAACCACAACCCGTAATGGTTAAACAGTTCTTAAATAAATAATATGAATGTGTAAGTAAGAACAGGGCTGAAGTTTCTGCCTGGAGACTGGGACCTTGGCTAGCAGAAATTCTTGACACTTGGACCATCTGGATAAGAGAGAGTGAGTTTACTGGAGATTGTTTGATCCACGGACATGCAGAGACCTGAACTCTACACACTGAAAACTACAAGTAGTGAAACTAAGTATGGGTTTTAGATAGCAGTTTGGCTGATATGCACTCAACTCACCACTACTGTGAACTGGTTTCACCAAGAGGGAGTAAATGATCACTGCAATGGAGCAACATGGGATTTGACTGGAGGACAGATCTAGAAAATACTGGAGGACAGAGAGCCAGTCAGCTGGTTACTTGTGGTTAGGGTTAAACTCCTCAGATTGGAGGTGGAGGTGGGTTGGAGTAAAACTGAGGAGATGGATCTCGAGCCCTGGAGGAATTTAGGATTTGTTACTGTGAGAGAGATGAAGTTGTAGAAATGCTCCAAGTTGTGATAACAGGCAGTTCTACACTTGGTGATGGATCCAAAGCTACACCATTTCTTTCACCACACTCTCCTCTATGATCTTAACTTTCCTGGTGCACTAAATGTGTGTCTGCCTTTCAGCTTTACCCCAGCCTGCTTCAGGCCCGGTCAGGGTCCACTCAGAACCTGGACCAGAGGAAGCCGGGAGCAATCCTTTATCCTGAGCTGCTGCTGGAGCCCTGCAGCTCTGCTGTTATCTGCTGAGGCTCTCAGGACATAAAACCAGCAGCAAGGCTGACCTCAGGACCAGAGACCACAGCGACGCGTCCTTCATCACCTCTGCATCACTCAGAGAGCTGATGTGCAGGAGGATGTGTGAAGACTCGACGCTTCCATGACCTTTAAATTGCTGGTGTACAATCAACAGACCTGAAACCTCGTAAACAGTCATTTCTGTCTGAACACATAATTCCGACTGCACAAATAATCAATGTCTGAAAGCTTTTCAAAAGCATAAATAAAAGCTTTGGACACTTTACTGGATTAATCCATTCAGCACATGGACTGTTTTTATTAGACACACCTTTACATGAGCCAGGGACTCAATTTGTTCCTGTGAAATCCAAGTTAAATGCAAAACTTTCTGACAAGGCTAACAAAGCATTCAAAACAGAAGCTGCTGCAGCATTTAATCAACTTTATTTTTTCCTAAATGTAAATAGAACATGGACCTTGATGTTTTTCCATTAATCTTGTCCTTTTAGTCCTAATCTCTTTGATGCTTGTGCTGGATTAAAAACAACCTCAGTCCTCTGATACTGGTATAGATTGCTGCTCCTGCAAACGTTTTCATGCTAATGCAGATAAAGTCATTTGAATTCTGACTGTTGATTTGCTTATGGCTTTGATGCTGTTCATCCTGGATGAGCCTGTCTCTGTTTTCATGTGAAAAATCTTTGTTTGCATTGATCTGATTTATCTTCAGGATGTTTAACCGGAGACATCTTACTGTTTGTGTTTCTCTTCACAGTTTAACCCCTTCCTGCCAACATTTATGATTATGTGTTACCCTCTTAATTTTGTTATAAAACTTTTTTTTTTAATTTTCTCTCTGCTGGTCTGGCAGCCGAGGCGGTCATTGTGCTCAGGTTTTGTTTCAGAAGTGTGGATGGTTTTTACCCCAGTTCAATGAACTGTTTAAATCAATGTCACATTTCCTGAACACACTTTCCTGTTTCACAGTAGAAAGGAAGTGGCAGACGTGTAAAATAGTCCCAACAGCATCAGTCTTTCCTCATAAAGATGTGAAATTATCGTGTATGATGTTTTCTGATGACAAACTACAAACAAAAATCTATAAAAATGTTAGAAGAAATGTCACTAAATGTTTATATTAATGAACCACATCAGTAAATCAGAAGGTCAGACACCATTTTGTTTTTCAGTGGATCCAGCTGCTGTCTGTTAATGATGCTTGAGATAAAGTTTAAACTATTTACTTTCAAGTTTAGATTTTGATTATAATTTTTCTCACTTAAAAATTAAATCCAAATACAAGGAACCAGTCCAGTGTTTTCCCTTGTTGAGCAGAAGTAGAACCTCAGAACCAACAGTTGGTTTTGTTGTCTGTATCTTAGTATATTTGACTTTTTATTTATGTCAAGTTAAAGTTCTGATCTTGTTTTATTTTTTGGTTAGAAAAGCTTCAGAGCCACTGGCCTGAATGATGAAGATATGAAGGTCTCTGATCGGTTGGAGCAACATGAACATTTAAATTTACTGGTTTCTTTCTAGCTGAATGTAAATCAGATCAATGCACATTCGTCTTAGAACGTCAGCTAAGTTATTGAAATCTCATGAGTTTGACCTGTTTTTAACAAGACTCCTGACACTTTCAAAAATACTTTATGTATCTGATTTAGTGGCATATATGGAAGTGACAAATAACATTTTTGGAGGGTAGAAATGATTAGAATTGGGCCATTTAGTCTAGCATGAAGATGTTGGATAGCAGCATAGATCAAAAAACAAAAAGAGAGATTTGGGTTCATGCTGTGTGAACTTAGCCTTATATTATAATCACCTTATTACTAATGCATTGGCAGTAATGTATTGAGGTGGATTAGAGACACTTTACAGTCAATTAAACAATACATAGCATTACATTCAAACCCTTAGATTTTTGTTCCTCTTGCTGAAACTGTCTGTTGTTTTAACTTGTTAATTATAAATGTAGGTCATGTTCATAAAATTATTAACTCCAACTGACTGATACAGCTTCACTTAAAGTTCCTCCTAAATGTACCTGAGAAAATGAACCCCAGCAGGAATGTCCTTGTTGTAATTTCCATTAGGAGAATGTTCCCTCTTGGATGGAGCCCTGGGTATTAACCACCAGACATTTCTCGCTTTGTTTCTCTTTAATTCGAAGCTGTCTCACTGTTTCTTCAGACGAGATTGGTGCAGACGAGGTTGGCTGACTTGGTTCTTGAAGAGGCAGTGGGGGGGAAACAGCAGAAAGAAGAAGGGATTTTACATTAAAGGAACGGCTTATCATGAAAGCTGATCAGCCAAGAGCTCTGTGCTCCACCGACGAGATTTTTCTTTACTTTGTCGTCTTTGGATGAAAAGGAAAACTGCATCATCTCAGTGTGAGTACAGGATGAACTCAAATATTTTTATTATTAAAAAGCAGCAAACTTGCATGTCGGAACACATTTGCTCTCAGGATACATAGCCAGACATGGTGGTGAAACATTGTTTGACTTTGCACATTGAAAGGTCGTTGCAGGTCTGCATGTTCACCAATTAAATTCAAATCAGACTATTCTTCTGGGTGGTTAACAGTTTTTTGACAGTAAGTGTAGATATTGTCATTTCAATCCTTTTTTAAAGAAAGATAATTCCCGTCTTTTCGACTCCTCCAAACCAATTTTTCAAGTGTCAGCCCAGGTCCTCATCTCATATTTCATTCTTCACTTAGCAATTACCCTCCGGCCAGAGAGCAGAGCCGCAGCCTTTCTGGAGAATCTAACAAATTTTCCTTCAGGTGTCCAATAAAATGTGTGGAAAATATCCTTTTGTCTTCCTCCCGTTGCTGTCCTGGTGTTTTGTAAACTGGTGTGGCTGAATTTCTGACTTTCCGTCCTGTCAGAGATCATCCCCATCAGCAGGTTTTCCACAGCCTCCATGAAAGCTCTTGTTATTTGCCAGCACTTCAGCTCTAAGTAGATTACCCCAAAGTGAGCGCTACACAGTTCAGGTTCCACTCTTGCGGTCATAAAATGCCAGCAGCACCACGTGCCACACTTAGACTGTCCCTTATAGCAACACAAACCGGCCTGTAAATCACCCTGAAGACATAAAATGGGTTTTATTCTCCTCAAGCTTCCACAGACTTTCATCCTTTCTGACAACCACTGCAGACATCTGTAGACGCTGCAGTGGATCTCAGATAGTTGACTTTTTGCCCTTTTCTCATCTGTCTTCCTTTGATGGTCGACAGTCTTGTTAGTTTAATATTTTTCTGCTAGTTGATTCCTGAAAAGGTTCAAGTTTAGATTCAAAAAATGAAAACAAGAATGTTTTGTGACTTGTGATTCTACAAGTGTCTAACGTCAAAACCTAGCAGTACCTGTGAGTTCACCTGGTACTGCCAGTGTTGTGGACTGGACTCTCAACACTGATGCTCTTTATGGGGTGAAGTGTCAGAACAGGCTACCTGCTGAGGAGGCCCAGGTGTTCTGGAGTACGGTGGTGACCTTTTTGACTGGAGGAGTGGCGTCAGTCAGCCATGTTTATGGTGTAGTATGAAAACAGAAGAGCAGCTAGCTATTCCACCTAGAATAATAAAATGAATATGGTCCTTTGTACTGAGATGAAGACTGTTGTCTACCTTCATCTCCTCCAGTGTCCCTCACAGTTGGACCCTCTGTGGTCGACTCCTTTCTAGATGCCTGGACCTCAGCCTCACCTTGCCTCTCACAGCTCTGACGCCTCTCTCTGCTCCTCGCCTTGCCCGTTCCTCGGATTGCTCCGGTAAGAAAACCTACCTGGTTACATGGTCCACCTCCAGCTGCCTGTAACCCTCCAACGCCTTTCAAGGAGGAAGAATCACTATCCGAACCGCTCACCCCTCTCCTGTGGCTCTGCTTGATCCCCATAAACGGTGAGACTAATTCCTCCTGGGTCGATCCTTCCCCACCAGCCGTTTACGGTCCTGCACAGTTGTGCAGTCAGGTTGCACTAGTGTGGCCATAATGGTTTTCCTCATCAGAGCCTTTTGAAAAATAAGAACATTACAACAGATTACCACTAGACTCAAAATCCTCCAGGATTCTCAGTTAAGTAAAAAATGAAAGACTCCTGCTCCTTAGACAGAATTAATTGTATTTATTATTTTACAATCTAAAGACTTGAGACTTCCTTTCCAGGTTCTGTTTGGCTTTAATTCCAGCAGAACTCGTAACATCTTTGGACAGCAGCATGTTTACCACCTTGTTGCGTCAGCCTGGCTTTTAACAACACTTTGTAAGGGTCTGGGAACGGAGGAGACCAATTGTTGCAGTTTTCAAAGCAGCATGTTTTCCCATTTGGGCTTTATGTGAGATTTTGGCTGCTCAGTAGTTCTGATCCCCTTTTTAAATGCATTTCTTGTTCCAAAGTGGATGACAGCTCTGAACTGCAGGGAGACCAAATTTCCTTTGGCATTCTTCTCACCCTGGAAAGAAAAAGCCTTTGAAAAGTGCTTGTCACATGCACTAATGATTACAGCAGATCACAGGAACTACATTTAAAATACTATGTGCAGATTTTTTTTCTCCCTAAACGGTGGTACAGTTTTTGGCATTGTTAAACGTAGCAGGAAGGTTCTGGGTTGTGCACAGATTTGCATGTTCTCTTCTTGCACATGTCCAAAAACCTGCATGTTGGAAGTTAATCAAACAGGACTTGGACCCTGAACTCTGTCCACACCTGAGGAACGAATGTGAGATGATCGGCTGTCAGTTCACACTTTGATGCAGACGGGAAGCTGAGCGAAAGTGAGGACAAACAGGAAGTAAAATGTAAACAGGATGTAGAAGAGGTGGTCCAAGGGGATCCTCTTCAGCAACATGAATGTCTATGAACTTAAGTTCTTCGAGGTGTAACATGTGTCCTTTTACTTGGGATTGTTTCACTGCAGGATCATAGCGATGATTCCTCTGGGAATCTGGGATGAAGACGAACGGAGAGTGGAAGTTCAGTTGGATTACACACACTAATCCAGTGGTCAGGTTTCACCATGGGGAAGTGAGTGGTGACTCTATAACCCAAAACTCAGTGGTCAGAGTCCAGGTCAGTAGCAAATAAGCCAGAAGAGATCCAGAATCCCTGAGGCATTAATCAGGGTTCAGGTTCATGAAGAGAGATTCAGAGATAAAATCAGAGTAAGTCTCTGTGCAAAGGTGACAACTAGAAAATGTAAAAAAAAATCCAATCTTTTTCTAATTGGGGAATAATGAATATAATGAACTGAATAATATAATGTCTCACAGACTGCTACACTCTTTAGTGTGGAAGTTATTACTGTTGGAAGAATATGGAAAGTTAGTAATTCTCGGTATCGGCGAAAGAAAATACTAAAAATAAAATGTATTTTCAATTCCATGTTTATGGTTCATTCAGGCTGCAGGAGTGGAAAACTTCAGCCGATAACATGAAGGCTTCAAAAGTGTCATGGATTTAACCAGCGGCGCGAAAAGTGGATATGCAGCGTATGCAACGCATAGGGGCGCAGCACCAGAGGGGGGCGCCAAAAACACAGTCTGGAGGGGGCGACTGCCAATGGTGTTTCTCATATCTATGGAGTGAAAATAGTATCAATAACATTTGTGCATGCGTAAAAAGATTTGTGCGTGCGTAATTCTTGATTTGTAAAAATAAATAAATAAATAAAATAATGTCAGCCTCGGTGAAGCTTCAAGATTTGTGTGTAGATGGTGTGTGAGCATCGCTCTTCACCCTAACGTTCCTTCCCTGAGAGAGGGGTAGTGGGGGGGGCGGGGGGGGGGGGTAAATTTATGTTTTTGCATCCACCTGAATAATTTGTAGCTGCCCAAACTTTTTAAAATAAGTTTGGGCAACGCACATGGAGACGGTTGGTGTTTTTCTGTCAGCTGTGCTAACAGTGTCCACTATGCTAACATAACATGCTAAAGTGAATTTACCTTCCTCCAAGGTTTCACTGCCACTGCTCTAACACGGTGTTAGCTAGCCTTTGCTGCTAATGCTAACTCTGATGTGACGACTGCTCACATGAGAAAAATATCTGGAATGCTTTTTTTTATATCTGTTTATGTCATAGTTCTCAAAGAGAAATCAGAATCAGCTAATACCAGCATCGATCGCCAGGTTAAATTAGGTTAAATTAGTTTTTACATCCAGGGCAATGGATGGATGGATGGATGGATGGATGGATGGAACGAATGAAGGAACAAACGAATATTTGGGCAATGAGAGGAGAAATAACTTCTGGAAATATAGACACACTTTTATTCTTTTTTTTTGTTTTTTTGTCTTGTAGCTCCTTCGTTGGATTCTGATGGGTTGATTGAAACACTTTAAGGTTTCCGATTCTAATACCAAAAAACAAGGTTGTCATTTTAATTCACAGCTTTCTTTACATGTACAGATTTTGTTTGTGTAAAACAGGAAAACTTCTGTTACTTTAATAGAGCTTTTGTTAGAAAGACTTTAGTAGAACCAGACTGAAGCAAACCATTAGGTGACTTTCAGTCAGACTGAGACGTCCCTCTGTCTGAAGTCTTAGCTCTTCTCCCATTCTGACCACAAGCAGCCAACGGGATCTGACCTGATCTGGACTCTAACGAAGAGCTTCAGCTCCATCAGGATGGCCGTCTGCAGCCGGCAGCCTCCCCTCTCTGCTTCCTTAAGATGGATGAATGAAGGTGGAAGGGTTTGGCTTATTAGACGGAGGAAAATCCCCTCTTCCCTCCCTCTGTGTTTGATCTGCAGCCCCACCGTCTCCCGGACTCTTGCATCACTTCTCCCAGATGTTTGCAAAGTGCATCTCATGCCAGAACCATTTATTGAAGGAAAGAAAAAAGAGAAGGAAAAAGACAACAAATAAGCCAAATATTTCACTTCAGATAGCTTTTGATGTTACATTCCAGACATTTTTTTTAGCTCCAGCTACTTCAGTGATGTTTATTTGCAATAAGGAATGTTGTGAAGGCTCCGTCAAAGAGCAGTAATGGTTCACTGTGTGAACACAGCGGGGGGCTGCAAAGAGCTATTTCTGCCCTCAAGCCAGTGAAATTAAACTTTAGAGCCACAAATGTTACCTGACCTGTAACATCAGTCAATTTATGATTTTTGGTAAATATCTACAAAAGGATCTTTATGTGAGGGGTTGATATGAATAAACAGTTTTTAACCGAATGAGAGGAATAGATTCAGATCATAGTATGGACACTTTTAGTTTCATTCGTTTGTGGAAATTCAATGAAACGGAGAGAAACAGCTAACAGCTGAATTTATTTTTATCTATATTTAAAACTGTTATTTGCTTCTTCGTTGGTTTTAGTCAAAGTTTTTGAGAGCGTTTATAAAAGGTCCAAACTGCCTCTTGAAGCTCTTTTTCTCTCCTGAAAGATCAAGCTGTGACCGTCTCCATTTAGGATGATGGAACCTCATCAGCTGTTTGGAGTTAATTAGCTGGTCAGGATGCGACATCATGAGGTTTCAATTTTATTTTTACAAGGAGGAAAGACTTGAGGTATTTCACTACACGAGTTGAATCTGTACATTAGTTACATTTTATGAATTGAGGGAGAAAAATGAGAAACATTTTCCATAATATTTATATAATTTTGCCTGCTGTCCATTTTCTGAAGCTGTTAAAATTGAGAAAAGGTAATTAGTTGTGTTCTGCTGTGGAATTTATTGAAGGGTATCAGAGTAGAGGGGTAGATATAAACACATGCCACACTTTACAGATTTTCATTAGTATGAAATGGTAAAAAAAACACATTTTAATTTCCCCGTTATGATCTACGTTGTCCTGAAGTTTGTGGTTGTGATGTGACAGAAGGTGAAAATGCACACAGGGTAGAAAACCTGAGTCTGAGGGAAACATGGCTAATGAAGCAGCAAGCGGAAGGACATGGCGCCTCACCGATGGCCAGAAGGCAGCAGAGGATCCAACAGGGGAAACAAATGGACCAGGTGAGGAAACGGAGAGGAGAGACAGAGATGTGAAGACGATGGGACAGCGTTGGGAGGGCTCGTGTTTTACAGAGCTAACTGGTTGCATTAGCAGTGACAGGGATGAAAGAGACCCAAGTCTGGGCTCTTTCCAAGCTCATTAAACCCAGAGCCGGCCTGAAGGCCTTAACCACCACGCAGACGCAGCATCAACTCCCCAACTTTCCCGTTGTGACACACTGGAGGGGGCATTTGTCACGCAGACTGGCGGTGCAGCCGGTGACCGAGGGCGTCCAGCCTCAACAGGCGGAGCGGAGCCACGGAGACGCGCTGAGCTTGATGTTGAATGTCACTGTAACCGGCCTCCTTCGGGCTTCTGTCTGCGTGGGACAGAAGCCCGTGTTTCAGATGTGAGCGAGACCGACTGCCATTTTCCTCTTTGAAGACGGCAAGAGCCCAAGACATTCCCATCAATTAGCGGCGCAGTTGTGATGCAGAGTTTTTCCACAGAGCCGAATATAAGCGTGTTGACGAGGCTCCGGATGTTCTCCGTCCTCAGGCCTGAATCACGGCTTAATTAGGTAATGAATCCTGACTGGAAACGCTGACAATAGAAACAGCCACACTAGTAGCTTCAGTGTCTGACACGAAGACCTCACATGTTTTTCCGGCTCAGATTTAACGCTGTGCTGTCAGAGAGGCTCTTTAGGCCTTTGGATCTGATTGATGCAATAAGCAATAATAAGGTTGAATGGGTTATAGTCACAGACATGAAGCTCCCCAGTAATTGATCTGCTTTACAACATAACATATATAATGTTAAACTCTTGTCATATATTTTATTTTCCTGGTTTTTATTTGTCTTCTTTATTTTACTTCATGTGATCAAATAAAAATCAAAAATGTAGCAAAGTGATGTCAGATAAACAGAACAAAACAGGGAAGCTGATATATTTATATTAAAGTGTGTGTGTGTGTGTGTGTGTGTGTGTGTGTGTGTGTGTGTGTGTGTGTGTGTGTGTGTGTGTGTGTGTGTGTGTGCAGTATTATGTATTTCATTCACTGCATTTTGGTGATAAATAAGCTGCTTCTCAAAACGGGAAGAAGCAGAAAACATGTCTGTCATGTTTCTGGGAAATTTTCCTCTCACACGAAAAACTGAAAGAGACGAAGGGCCTCTTACAAAAACATCAAATCATCTTAAGACTTTTATGCATATTGACCAGGGCAGGTGTGGTCTAGACTCATCACCTCATCTCAAATTAA
The DNA here is from genome assembly GCA_903067075.1 of Micropoecilia bifurca. Taxonomy (NCBI): domain Eukaryota; kingdom Metazoa; phylum Chordata; class Actinopteri; order Cyprinodontiformes; family Poeciliidae; genus Micropoecilia; species Micropoecilia bifurca. The sequence continues at coordinate 28,879 of CAEGAF010196614.1, forward strand.
AACATTTCTTAACATTTTTACTGTTTCATTGTTCAAAACAAGGCTAAGAAAGAATTATGCTTACAGTCAGATTTAAAGTCATGTTTCCACTGCTGTATCAGGATTCATATTTGATGCTTTTTAATAGAAATGTGTTGCTGTTTTCAGTGAACAGAGACAGATATGATCAAACCCGGTGAGGACGGAAGCAGCTGAAGGCATTTGTGGAGGTTTTGGAGGTGAAGGAGATCCAGGACAGTCTGCAGGTTGATCAACACGTCTGGTTTCAACCTGCAGCTTGTTGTTCCTGTTGCCGTCATGATGAGATGCCTGTTCTTTCACAATATCTACATTTCCTTCAAGTTAAATAAATGAGAAAGACATAAACATGTTTCATGTTCTCCTGGAAAACAGTGAGATCTGCCTGAATCTAAAATGAGTCATTGGCTGAATTTTCATTTTCTGTAGAAATCAGATAATGAGAGTCTAATTTTAGCCTCCTAAGTTTCAAAAAGAGATCTCAAGCTCAAATAATCCCCAGATTTCCTTAATGTTTGTACATTTTGTTTTATCTCAGGCTGAGAAATCAAAGAACTTTTCTTTTGAACTCAACCTCCTGCTGCAGGGCATCTGTAAACTCAGGTTATTAATCTCAGTCTGAGCTCATGCAGTGGAAATAAAAACTTTGGACTTTCTCTCAGTTCCATCTCCTACAGTATTTGGTTATTATTGTTCCCATGTCATGATTTCTCCATTTCCTGCCATGTTTCCAGCTGATCCTCTGTTTCTGTGTTGTGATGACATCCTCTGAGCTCTACAGACCAAGTGAACAGACATTTTCCTGATCAGTGCAGTGGTGAACATTGACTAATTCACCTTGGTACCGCGGCGTTCAGTCACCACAGCTCCCTGCCTCCTGGTTTCCATCAGAACTCTGAGTGTTCCTGACGAGAACGGGCCGAGTCTGGAGAGGATGACAGAGGAAACCACCTCTGCAGGTAAACATCTACTTCCTGTTTGTGATGCCAGACACTCGTCTGACCCGACAGCTCAGTGTGTTCAAACATTTCTCAATGTGAGTCTTAATTAAAAAAATAAAAATCTTCCATGACTTTATTGTATATAAAAGGTACATAGAGGTAATTGACTCTGAGCCTCATCTGGTTGAGCCTCTGTCAACTTCAGCTGTTGAAGCTGCGCTTTGTGTTGCTCAGTCGAAGCCTGGAGACACTTGTGATTTTTGTGCTTGACCAGAAACTTTCTGTGAAAATGTTTTCACATGTTTGCATTTTTTGGTTTGTATTTTTGGAAGTTAAATTTGAACAACTTCATTATTGTGCCAGTGAAATTTATTCTGGAATCAACATCCTGATGGAGCGTTTGGATTCAAGCTGCAGTTTTCTCCTTTTGGCATGAAAATAAATGCGTCACATTTCAGCCTGGAGTCAGGTTATGTGTGTGTGTGTGTGTGTGTGTGTGTGTGTGTGTGTGTGTGTGTGTGTGTGTGTGTGTGTGTGTGTGTGTGTGTGAGGGTCCTGGCCTCTGCTTTAGATATGAGGTTCTGGGCTGAGGGTGTAGCTTTGAGGACAGATCTCAGAGCCGCGGCTGGTAGCAGAGTTACAGGAACATTTTTATCAGCTGAAATAAAAATAACATGGTTGTTACATGTAACCATGTAACAACCATGTTGTTACATGGTTTCAAAGAGGACTATATCCTGAAAATACTAACTGGTGCATTTTCATTGTTTGTATGAAATCAAATTATTATGATAAATGAAAAACTAAAATTCATCTCTGGATTTTAATGACTCCAATAAAGAAATATGAAGACCAGTTTAATGTAATTGGGTGTTTAATTCATCAAAGCCTTCAAACAAAATAACTTTGCTAAACTGAACTGGACTCATTTAGAGTTCTAAGGACATTAAGAACAACCAGTTTAAGTAAATTAAATTCATGTTTGTATTGATATTTTAATAATTTCTGTGAATCATGAATCCAGTTCCACCTCTGACAATAAAAGGAGAAAATACTCCAAAATAAATCAAAGTTAAAGACAAACAAATACAAAGTCCAGAAGAACAAAAGGAAAAGTGACCAATTAAATCCTTAAACGAGACGTCAGCCACAGAATATTAATATAACTGACATGATGAAAAAGCGTGTGGGTTTTTCTCAAGCATTCCTTTAATTCCCAGTTCAATCTCTCCTCCTACCTCTGAGTTATTTCTGCAGCTGAGGATTTCTGTATAACCTCTAAGACTGCAGCCTGTCCTCATCTGGTTCAATAAATAATAAATGGACCTGAATTATGCACTAATAAAAAGGCTCATTTTGGAATATTTTATTTTTAAAGTTCAGGATTTCAAAGTTTTTCTGTGCTCTGCAGGGACTCCTGGTTCTGACAGATTCAGGATGATTTTATTGGTATTATGGTGTTTAGTGTCCTGATTATTGAGCTTCTTTTTCAATCAAATTCAAAATACATGGAGAACTTTGAGGAGAAATGAGACTAAAACACTCGACTAGGATGACAGAAAATTACATTACAGTTCTTATTTTTCTATTATTTTCCACTCTGATTAATCTGCATACATAGTTCGATTGACAATTCTTCAGAGGATCATAGTGATCAGAAAAGCATCAAAACCAGAGAAAGCAGAAGATTAGAATAAACATCTGATGGCGTTTTTACTGGATTCTTTTAAAACCTTCACAGCCATTTATTTGACTAACTTTTTCTTTTACATTTTCTCAGATGTTCACTAATAATGTTCAGACAGAGGCAGTTTGTAGAAAATGTTTCAGAGTTTCATGCAGCTCTTCTGGGCCGAGTCCACCAGCCGGCCCGGGTCCGAGTCCCGCTCCGGACCGGACCGGGTCCGAGTCCCGCTCCGGACCGGACCGGGTCCGAGTCCCGCTCCGGACCGGACCGGGTCCGAGTCCCGCTCTGGACCAGACCGGCCCGGATCCGAGTCCCGCTCCGGACCGGACCGGGTCCGAGTCCCGCTCCGGACCCGGTCTCATTCATACAGTCACAATATTCATTTACTAACCCATTAGTATCATGAAACGTTGAGCTGAAAGGACATGACTGAGGGTCTGGGGCTTCTGACCTGATGGAGGTTTGGTGCTGCTGACGGTCAGTCTGGGTCTGATGCTGTCGAGATGTGAACTGGACTTCAGACAGAACCTGGAGCCACAACTGAATGTCCTTGACTTGAGCTGCATCCTGTACAATCAGAGCAGAGAGAATAATATTTTTCTCCAGCAGACGATCCATGGATGCTTTTTGTCAGAGACACAAAATGTTCGGCCACCAGGCTGGAACCTGGAGGTTCTGTTTGAAACAGTTGGGTTAAAGGGAAGTCTGGGCCTCCCTTCTGAAGCTGCTGCTCCCACGACCCGACTCCGGATAAGCGGAAGAAAATGGATGGATGGATGGATGGATGGATGGATGGATGGGTTAAAACTTTTCTGTTCTACTGAACAAACCTCAGGTCAGCTAGAAGCCACTGGAAACAAAAGGAAATTCCTTACTCAGCTCACCTCATGGAATATGAAACGTCTTCAAAACTTAATATAGTCTTCATAGAAGATGGAGTGTTGATAAAAAACATTTCATCTGGGGAAAAAGTCCCACAGAGAGCAGAGCGGCGCTCAGAGAGGCGGCTGCAGCTTCCCTGCTGTTCAGAGAAACATGAAAAGTCAAAGACTTTGAGGTGACCAGTGGAGCTGAGGGCTTCATGTTTCTGTTTGTCAGTCATGAAGTCTGAAAAGTTCTTGGCTTGATGATATTCTAGGGGAGAAGTTAATATACAGCCCAGCCTGTTGGCTGCCATAAGGTAGTTCCAGCTTTAAGTGCCCTCAGGTGAGTCATTCATTAAAAACTCCCTGAAACAATCTGCATAAATCCCCTTTATAAAGACAACATGGACTCTACCTGAACACCAGGCTCAGCCTTAATTAGTCTGGCATCCGCTGTTATTTTTTGGTTAGATACCAAAAGTTTAGTCATCATTTTTAATGAGCATCAATTTTTTAAAACAAAAACCTTCCTTTAAAGTTGTCTTGTAAATATGCATCAGTCTGAACCAACAGGCTGATTTCTTCCCTGATTAAAAGCGTTTAAGTTCTGCCTTCATCTAAAGTTGACTTTCTAATGATGCAACAGAGTGGAGGAGCGTTCTGCCTCTCCTCTCTGCATCTTCTCCATAAGATGACCCTCCCTGTCTCCACATCTCTCCCGGCTCTCATCATCACTAATGGCGCAGCCCGCAGAAACCGCAGTGAACAGGCCATATGCTGCTTCCAGTAATCGGCTCATTAGGTGCCAAGCCCGCCTGCTCTCGGCCTGAATGGAAATGTGAAACATCAGAGATGCCAGATGCCCCTGTGCACTTTCACATGTGCAAAGCAAACAAGCATATGTGCCACATATAAACGGCGTCACATGTTGAAAACTGTCTGCTGTGCACACAGGCAGCGTGTTGCATGTGGAAGGTTTCATGGATGATAACGACCGTCTTAGTCTTTCTCAGCCTCCTCTTCATTGTGCCGAGTCTTTTATAGAGATGTCTAATATTTCAAAGAGCCTGGGAGCATTATTAGAGTGTCTCTTTTGTCTGGCTGACAAAAAGTGAGAAAATAAGACGATTCGTACAGTTTGTGTCTGGCGTTTTATTAGCAAGTTGTATCAAGAAATAATGGTTATTGATCATGAAACAGTGACTTTGTTTGTATCTACTTTCCCCCCAACAAAGAACTAAAAACTTAAAGGATTGCCATCAACTGTCAATTTTGACAATAAGTGATGAATTATTATTTTAATGCAAACATAAGCTTCCTTCAAAACTCAATATTTATTCCATTAATGCTCATTTCTAATCCACTTTTTCAATTTGCCTTGTGTCTCTTGATCTGTTGCTATTTGCAAAGATTTCACACAAAACTGAAAGACTCAAGAGCTTCTCTCTTCAATCAATGTTCCTCAAACTTAAAGAAATCTGAGACAAGCAAATGGAAACTTAAAAAACTTAAGAAAGGAATAAAAAAGAAGTGTACATGTTTCTCATGTACCATTAAAAATGTTTGCATCAGTTCTGCACTGAGCTGATCTCTGATCTAACAGAAATACATCCAAACTCGACATTCATCATGGAACCACGTCGATAAACGGACCAACCAGCTCAACATGCAAGCTAACGTCACTTAAACTGAGCCAGATTATTTTTACACCTAAACAGCTTAGAACCACACAATGAAATAAATATTACATTTCTTTTTTTAAATCATAAGCTAAATCTCTCTGCCCAGACAACCTCTTGCTGAATCAGGTCTGAGTGGTTTTCAGGTAATTAATTTTATCCAAAACTAATTATGGATAAAATATTTTTTCTTTGACTGTGAGGACAATATTTCCCTCCAGTTCAGCTATATTGCCAGGAGAAACTCTGTGCATGAAGACAGTTTAATGCAGAGCATTATGGGAGTTAGAGTTTTTATCCCGTCTGTCTTGCTCTGATCCAGTCCTTTTGTTTCTTCTGTGGCTGGACCCCAGGAGACCAAATTCACCGAAACAGAACTAGAGTTTATTTCACCAGATTCACAAGAACATTACGCAATTTATTAAACTAAGTGAAATATTAAGAACAGGTTCTTATTTCCAAAAGGCCCTGGCAAGTCTGAACATCACTACATGTCATGTTAACTCATGGAATCACCATGAAAACCAACAGAAGACATAATTAGGAATGGAAACAAATTGAAAGTACCAGGTTCAGAGGGACAGAATCCAGCTGGTAATAAAATGATTACAGGCTAAAAACCAAAACCACACCATGATCACCAATGTTTTTCTTCTCTTCTGCTATAAATTCAATCAGCTGGAGTCGTGTCTCCTCTGCAGAAACCTTGAGTTAAATGCATCACAAGCAGATGAGCCTCCATTTCTAATGAGCCCTCGTCTGTATGCAGGATAAGAACTAAAGGAGGATAATACAGGAGCTCATCCTCCTTGCAAATCAATTTCTTCCATCTCCTCCAGCAATGAGATGATGTGTCAGCTCATGTTGACATCCATATGGGAAATTCACTGTCTGCCACATGTTTCGATTGTTCCTGGTTTGCAGAGACTTGGACAGGTGGTGGAGGTTCTCAGCTCCCAGCGACTAAAAGCTCTAGAAACAGATTCAGATTTTTTTGCCGAGTCATGACGGTTTTGAAGGTAATTTGACTGTAATCTGTAAAACGAAGACGTGGCTGTTTGCTGCAGCTTGTTTTGCCTCTCAGGTGTTTTGCATATGGAGGCTTGACACCATCAATGCATCTTTTTGCAGAAGTGGGGTGGGGGGGAGTGTGCAGGGAAGGCATGTCTCATAAAAAAGAAACCCCTCAGACGGAGAGGCAGGTATTTAAAATGCCTGGGCTGCAGCACCAGCATTTGAAAGAGCAATTGATTGGACCACCACTGCTGTCGGAATCACAATCTCATCCATTTCCCTGTGTTTCAGCTCAGGGCCGATGATGAAGAGGAGGAACAGTTACAGAGTGGAGCGCTCCCAAACACATTACTCCACCTCCATCTTAAACAAGTTCTCCTATATTCTCCTCCAACACCAGAGGAGGCAAAATTCAATAAGATTTGATCAATAATTCAACAGTTTGTTTTGTTTACAGTCACCTGAAGAGTTTGACTCCAAAGGTTTGAAGCAACCGCAATCAGCACTGCATGAGAAATGATTTAGCAACAACAAAATGACGCTCATGTCTCAGGTAGAAGTGATTCATTGCATTTCAGATCCTTGATTTTCTGGTCTCACTGCTGATGAGTAGCTGAGAAGCAAAAATCCCCTAAAAACCTACAAAACATTTAATCATGAAGCATTTTCAGATTGTTTACTTAAAAACTTGCCGATAAAATAAAATAACATTTCAAATTTTCTTCAGGATCCAGAATAGCAAAAAACGGCAACAAGAAAAAATAAAAATATATCAAGGTAATTTTTCACATGTGGTTGTTTTCCTAAGATGGTCATCAAATGAATTTGACATTTTAATCAGTGAGTGGTGAATGAAAGAGAGCTGGTTAAACACTGGGACCAGACTGGATACTGACCGGGTGCAGCTGTGAGGGGAGAGCAGAAGGCAGGTTGAGGGAGAGGAAAGGAGAGGAGGAGTGTATCTAACTGGAGCTGGGAAAACAGAAACAAAGAATAATTAAATACAGTCAAACAGAAACAAAGAAGAACTAAAGAAAAATACTTAAGAAAATCAAACCTGTAAACTCCTAAAACCTAAAAGCAACTGAAGATATTAACATTTGATTTTCAAAAAATATGCAATATCCAAATATCCACAATATCTACAGAAGGTTTTTTTTCCCCAATTAAAAAGTGAATGAAAACTGAAAAAGACAACTATACAAGTTATAAAACTCCTGTTATAATTTCAAACCAGGAGTTCTGTATTTCTCGTGCCTAAATGTCTGGTGACCATTAATTACATTAAGGAGGTAAAATATGCAAAGATCCTTTTAATGTTTCTCATATAAAACACCCAGAGTGACTTAAAGAAGATCTAAAAAAGCCAAAGGTTTAATAAGGTTTAATACGTCACAATGTAGATCTGGAAGGACAAAAAGTCCTGCAGAAAAAAGGACGAACAAATAACAGCAAGAAATAACAGAGTGGATCAGAAACAGACAGAAAGTAAACAAGAGCCACTCAACAGAAACACAGAGAGATAAGAAAAATGACAAAGAGACATAAATCACACCTGTGTCACTCAGCGTGGGCTGGAGGCGCCGGGGGTAAAAACCCACGACTGGAGCTAAATCTGACGCTCGTATCAGGAGACGGCTGATGTAAAGCCACAGAGACAAACACGGCTGGATAGGACTGACTGATGATGACCCAAAAAATAAATTAGACGACTGATTATGACGTCTGACAGGAACATATGATCCATCATCATTTGGTTCGTCCCCTGGATCCAGACACAGGATCTGTTTCTCCTTTTCTGGTTCTTCAGAGGCAGCTGTAGGTAAATAGTGTGGCAGTTTGTGGAGTGGTGGGTCTCATGTGTGGAGTTGCTGCCATCAGGAAAAATAGTTCTTCGTACTCCAAGCCTTTGATCTTGGAAATAAAGCATTTTCTAAAGTGAATCTGGAAATTCAGCCAATTTAGGATCTGCAGGGGTTGTGCACAAAGCTTAGAGATGCTGCTGCTACAAAACCTGCAATCTTTTATTTTTCCTCGTGATTCACTCTGTTCTGCTCTATAAATTCATTCTTAAAAAATAGATGAACTCATCCAGATGATTTGCTTTCTGTAGACTTTTATGCAAATTGGTGCTGATAAAGTGATCGGGAGCAACGTTAAGACGATCAATAAAGGCCGTTTCTCAGGAATGAATTGATGTCAAAAGGTTGGTGACCCGTTTTCCCAAAGCAACATGTTGAAATGTAAATAAATCTGATGTCAACAAGGAACGGAACCTGATTTTGTCCTTTATAAATCATTTAAAAGGTGTGTTTTAGATGCAAAATGTAGACCAGAATTTGTTTACTTTAAATTTTTGTAACATGTATTTTGATGGTTTACATTTCAGGACTTCAAGTGGATAAGGGTTTATAAGTAGAGCAGTAAAGAAACAAGGTTGAAACATAACGACCTTTTAAGAGAATTCACTCCCTCCATGTTTTTCCCTTCAGTCCTGCTACGTTCATCACTTAAAGCTGCGCATAAAGACATAAAACCCAAAGCAGCTTCAGGATTATGTGACCCCAGTTTAACATTTTAACCAAAGAAACCAGGTTGAATATTCCTGCTTCAAAACCTCAAAGGTTCGACTTCCAGTCGTCTGCATTTTTGACATAAGTTGTGGTTTGTGGTGGCGAGAATGAACACAGAGACCCAGGTGTTGATGATGATGATGAATTTAGTGAAAGTGGCTCAAACAGTCCAGATGTTCATGCAGAGCGGAAACACAGAGGCTCAGCACCGATAGCAACTGAATTCACAGAGAGACGCAACAAGCTAATGCTGACACAGGACTTCACAGTTCTACTGAGCCGGCAGACGAACTATCTAACAAGAGATATAGCCAACAGGTGGGTTTAAATACACAGGGAGGGAAATCAGGGAACTAGACCCACCTGGGAGACGCAGAGACAACAGAGACTCACAGGACGAAACTAAACACAGAAAACCCTTAAAAATAAATACAGAAACACGGATCATGACAATTTTATTTTATTTTATTTGTTCTCTTTCAGTCTGGCTTTAGTCCAAAGTATTCCAGTCAGCTTTGTGAAACTTTGCTTAGTTTGTATATTTTTCCTCATTTCAGTATAACTCAACAGTTGGTTTGCTCTTCTCTACAGTCAGTAGATGATGATGTTTTTGTGTTATTTTGCACTGCTGGTGGCGAAGGACAGATCTGAGCTGGACGTAAAGAGACGCCCTGGATCTCTTTAGTTCTTACAAGTATTTCTTTTTGTTATCTCTCATCTAACTCACCGTGTTTATTCCCCTGGTCTCTTGTGTGGTTGGAGCAGATTGTGGTTTAAAACGCACAGCTGGACTGAGACCTCGCATGCGCAGCTTCGCTCCAGGGTTTCCTCACACAGCCACAGGCTTGCAACAGATTGCATCAATATCACAAATTCCTCCTCTGCCAAAAATCATTGTTCTGTTTGTCGTTTTGGATGTTTCACCGCCCACTGCCAAAACAAAATGATATTGATGGAAAACGATCCCACTTATGTTGCTCTGCTGCAGTTGGAGCCGAATGTTTTCTCAGGGTTTTTACCTGAACGTTTTGCATCTTTTTATGGCAGAGATGGAGAACAGAAACATGCTAGTGTCAGAATGTTTTAGCAGAAAATACATCGACCCTGAGCCGTTCTTGATCATTCCCTCTCATGTTCTGGATATGAGATTTTGAAGCAAATCTGTACGATGTGACCCATTTCTGTCTTTTTAGAGCTCAGATCTGATCTCAGATCTGATCCCAGTTTATTGGCAGAGGTTCTTACTGGAGTTGAAATACGAGTGTTTCTGGACTGCAAATACAAAATACCTCAGTTCAGATATTTTTGAGTCGGACCAAACTGTTCGTTGGAAGAAGTTACTCTTGGAGGATGTTTTGATCCCAGTCTTTGCTCCAGCTTTTCTTCTCCTCCTCTGTCTTATGCTGTCCTGCTTCTACTTCTGGCAGAATTTCAGTCTCTCCTTGATGCTTTTTTTTCCTGTGCAGAAATTGCCTCTTAAATGGCATCACAACCACCTGCTGCCTCTATTGTGCTGCTCTGCACGACTGCTAACAAGACTATGTCCTGGATCTTATTGGGCCCTGTAGGACATCCTGAAGCGTTTCTGCTCTGCACTGAACTGCTCATCCTGAAGTTCATGGCAATACACACAACTGTTCTTTCTGCTGCAATATTCTAAGCAGCAGTTTCCTTTATGTCAGTAAAGTTTATTTGTTAAGTTCCTTTCAGATAAAACCATCAAAACAGAAAACTGTGGAGCCCCAAAGGGAACATGGGTCAAAGAAAAAATGGTTTGAAAGGAGGATTTATGTAAACAGGTCAGTGCAGAAATCTGAACACTGACACAAACACTTTGGTTACAGTTTCCAGCTCAGCTGAAGAGACAATGTGACGCTTTTTAGAAATGTTTCACAAGTGAAAGAAACAGGAAGGAGAAAAACATTTTACAAGATTCTACAGCAAGATTATAAATTCTGATTCTGAATAAAAAACATTGGACTGATTTGTCTGTTTAGCTCAGGAGGAGCTTTGTAATCGTGGTTTTAGTGGTTAACAGAAGCTAATTGCTGAAAATCCAATTACTGCTCTGTGATAAACAGTCGACCAGTCTGGTGGACAAGGCTTAACAAGACATGCAGTTAAATATTATCTGCATAAAAGTGATAAGAAATGCCATTAAATGTGAGGATTTTGTTGCAGTGATGTCGTTGAAGGTACCATTGCTAACATGAGACGATGATTTTGCTGCACTTGCCTCTCGTTTACAGCAACTAGCCCACTGATTGGACTGATTGCTGGACTCTTTCATAGCTTCACAGTGATAACAACGACTCTCCATGCTGCTTAAAACAACTTGTCCTAAACACACTTCACTCAGACGGCTGTCTGATCGCTCTGTAAATTACACTCTGCTGTGAAAGTCTTTAAGCTGCGGTGGAGGTGAGATTAGACTATTAGATCTTCAACAAGAACATTTTTCCACCATAGAGAGATTTTCCAAATGGATGAAAAAACCAGGAGGAGAGAGAGAGAGATGTAATAGACAGAAACGTGAAGAGCCGCTGATGGAGGGGGAGGAACTAAATGAAATGTCTCTACATGGACATGAAAAGGTTGACAGGTTGCCGTGTGGTGGGAATTGGACCAGAGCTGCATTTTGACTCCAACCAAAGAGAAAATGAAAGGGAAAAGATAGCAGAAATGGAACATGAAGCCCCTATCATGTCGCTGCTCTAATACATGACTTTGCACACTAACACACACAGACACACAGGAGCCAGAGCCACTGTCTCCATGTTTGCTGCTCCCTCGGTCACATTACCGAAGGGATGCAGAGGACACAAATTACATTTTTCAGCACAAACAGATGCAATGAGGTGAGAAGAGTTTGAGTCGTTCACCAAAACAGGAAATCAACACAATAACCTGCAGTTTAACTGATACAACAGCCTCACTGTTCCACCGTCTCGCTCTGCTGCGCTCTGCAGTTCATGACTGGTTTTGAGTAGTCAATTATTTTCTGTCCAGAACTGACATAACTGCCTGACTTGTCTGAGATGACACCATCAGTCAAAGCTGCTGAGCAGACACTCCTCCTGCCTCCAGATCCCATTAAGTTAAACAGCCTCAGCTACTTCCCCACTCCTTCTCTAACACAATGCATTTTTATTGCTGCGCCTCTAAAATGTGTTGCATGACGCATGAGAGCCACAGGGGTAAAGTTCCCACTCAGAGTGAAGGAGGAAAGATTGAAGACCGAATTCCTGGTAGCAGCAGTTTTGGACATTTTACATTGATTTGATGCAAAGTGCAGAAAGATTTGGCTCCTGATAAAATTGAAACGAATAAAAGCCGAGTTTCATTTTTAAGGCTACAGGATCTGATTTTAAAACACGATTTCTGATCGTCACACAAATATCTCGTTATGTTGTTAATGACACGTTTACTTTATTGGAGCAGAAATAGTAGCTTTGGCGGCCAGGTTTTGACTATAAGGGCACAAAATGGAAAGAGATTAGAAATTAGACCTACCAGGTGATAAAATCTGTCATTTTCAAATAATGTTCAATGTTATTTCAGGTAGAATCCACTTTGACAGACAAAGCTGAAGTCTTAATCATAAACCTCTGTTGTTTAACCTAATGATCTTTAAATCAAGGCATCCAGGACTCTTGCAACTTTTAAATGTCTGTGTTTCAACACACCTAGTCCAATAATCAGGTCATCAGCAGGACTCTGGAGAACCTGACTGCGTTGTGATGAGCAGATTCAGCTGCAGTAAAGGCACAGTTTTACTTCCAGCTATGATAGTAATTATACTCAGTGCAGCAGCTCCTCCAATAGGTTCCCATGTTGACTCACAGCACATGAGGAAAAAGCCTGTGTTTCATAGTAGCTCATGAAACTCCAGGTGGGTCAAAGGTCAGCGTCCTGCGCCTTTCGGTTGGGTTTTCAGAGCCGAATCAAAGAGTTGAGTTACATCAATGACTGAAGGTCCAGAAAATCCCAAAGCGTTCCTGAGCCAGGAACATGGCTCCACTTCTGCTTTTCAAAGATGTGCAGCTGTGGATCTGTTTGCATCTATTTCCACTTGTGATGTAAAGATGATGCTGCGTCCTCACATCACTTAAAAACGACGAGCCCACTGATGCTGACCCATTCGAGTCACTTCATGGCTACAAGATGCTAACGAAGCCTCAGCAGATCAGGGCTTATTGGTTAGAAAGAGCATCACCAATCAGAAAACATAGGACAAAAGGTTTGTTTTCAAATTGCTCCACTGTCTCAGTTGTTAACATAAATGCTGGTATTTCGTGGTTCAAACATTGTTTTTTTTTCTGCACATCACAACAAGCCGCAATGAGTGAAGGACTTTTGGCAGAAGCTCCTCTCACCTCTGAGTTACATTAAGGCCAAAGCAGAAACTCAGGAGAAGCTTTTGGAAAATAAGACCTGCTGTGTCTTTGGACCGAACACAAATAAACATCAGGCTGTCCAGACAATACGCTCAGTACTGACAGTAACATCAGACAGAAGGTACTTTATACTACATTTAATCTCTCATTCTGTATGAACTGACGGAGCTTTGAATCGCTGGCCAACAGCCACTGACACGGAGTTCGAAGCTAAATGTTCTCCTTTGATCACTTGTTGAAGATGTTTGTTTGATGCTTTTAGATGTTCAATAATTTATTAGTTAGAAAATCACAAAAACTACAAAGAGGAGAACAAATCTGTACAGCCTGAAAACAATCTAAAACAGACTAGTAACAGAGATTTAGAACTTTCTCCTAATTTAACATTTATTGGAATAAAAAGAGTTAAATCTGTCCGTCCGTCTAACCAACACAGAGACTCTGGAGAAGCAGCCACAGACTGACACTTTCACTACTAACTAACCAAGATAAAATCCACATTTATTCATTATTTGTTTTGTTTTAAATCACTCACCATGGCTAAAATGATACATTTTTACTTTAATAACTGAAATAAGTCCCTTTTAACTGAAGTCTAATGTATCCTGTAAAGCACATCTGAACTGCTTCAGGTGAAACATGAGATGAACCTGATCCACCTGCGACACACTGAGCAGGAAATCGGACGCTGGTCAGCAGAAACTCTCCCCTCCCAGCCAGATTCTTCCCGATCTCCATCGTCTCTCGTGGTCCTTATTAGTGCGCAATTAAAAAGACAAGTCGTGTGTGATATGCCACTGTTGCCATGGTGACCACCAGTCTCCCCCCCTGAAGCCATCAATCAAACTGGCAACCTGTAGATGTCACTAACCTCCCGCCGGCTGTGCAGAGGCATCCAGATGCATTATGGTGATTATAAACAGCCATAATTGTGATTGCGGTGGTTGGCATCCAGGCTGTATTTACCCTTTTCATATTCAGAATGCATTGTTTGCTGCTCACTAATTTACAGTGTGGCAATTTATTTATATTTTTCATCTGGTCCCTTTTTCTCTCTCGCTAAGTGGCAGTCGATATGCAGCCAGTGGTTTAATTTTCTCAGCTGCTTTCTTTATTTCTTTTTTCGCTCTTCCTCCTGCAGCAGCACTGCAGTTAGTCAGACTTTAAATGTATTTGTGAAAATTACTTTCCTTTTGACAGTTTGACAGCTTAGATTGTTGTGGGCTTCCAATAAGTCGAAAGTCACAGTTCCTGGAAAGATTGACTGCAGTGAGAAAATCCAAATTTTTTCAGCTGCGACACCATCTTTAAAGCAGAATTGTTACTTAGCATCATAAGTATTGATCACTGTCACTTATTTGACTAATATGTTAGAACCCTGCTTCTGTACTAACATGCCAGGTTGATCCAACGTTGTCGGCACCTCTTAGTTTATGCTTTGAATAAGGAGACACTGCAGGAAGAAACGGCTCTGGATGCAATCAGTGGCCAGGTTTGTTGCAGCCTGATTGCCGTTAAACAGAGCAGCACTTTGGCTTTAGAGTTGACTCACATGTCATGGACATACTGCAGCTCCTCAAACTTTCTGATTGCTTTTAATAGTCAGCAGTGAAACAACATCCTTAGCAGAACCTCAGTTTAAAGGCAAAAACATGAGATTTCTATTCACATTTCAACCAGAAAACGTTTTTGCCCGTTAGAAGACTCTTAGCCAGGCATATCCAAAGTCCAGCCCAGGAGCCATTTTGATGATTTGACCCATTTAACTAAATTCCAGTTTGTCTGAGTTTGGACTAGGGAGGTCCATCCATCCATTCATCCATCCATCCATCCATCCATCCATCCATGCATCTATCCATTTTCTTTACACCTTTGTCCCTTAATGTGGTCAGGAGGAGCTGCTGCCTCTCCAGCTAATGCTCCGGGTGAGAGGTGGGATCACCTGGACGGGTCACCTGGACAGGTCACCAGTCTGTCGCAGGGCAACACAAAGACACACAGGACAAACAACCATGCATACACACACACACACACACCTAGGAGCAATTTAGACAGACCAATTAACCTAGCAGTCATGTTTTTGGGCTGTAGGTGGAAACTGGAGTACCTGGAGAAAACCCACCAAGCACAGGGAGAACATGCAGACTCCATGCAGAAAGACTAGGTCCGGGAATCGAACCCAGAACCTTCTTGCTGCAAGGCAATAGCTCTACTGTGCAGCCCGGACTGGGGAGGTGTGAATGTGTAAATGAACTCTGCTGCAGAACTAAAACGGTCTCCTCACATAAGGCCGTCTGATATTCAGACCTGATCATGGACCTAGAAAGAGCCGAGCCAAACCAGTTGATGCATCATATGAAGTACGTCTGTGTGCTGCTGAGCTGGTAAACATCAGATGTGTGCAGCACTGAGTCCGGACACATCCTGTATTCTCAGAGCCTGAAGCTGCAGTTTAAGTGAAACGAGGGGAATAATGAGGGTAAAAACTCTCTGTTCCCTCCGCCCTCCAGGAAATCTACATTCTGAAAAATTACACTAAATCTTCAGGGACCAGATGCTTTTCTCTCCCATCGCCGTAAAAATCTTTGATTTTTGTACTAGTGGCTCACTGTGATAATTAACACACATGTTAGAATAAACATTAGCATCTTCAGTCCTGAATGCGTCTGAGATATAACAGTAAACCCTCTCTGGATGGTGTGGCTGATGTTTTTCTCTACTAATTTAAAAACAAAAAATGATATTATTTGGGATTCATTGGTACAATGAAATACTGTAACATCTAAACTAAATGTTTGATCACCAACAGATCATTTGCTGGCCTCCCTCATGTTATGAGTGTGAGTTAACCTGTGACCCGGGAAAAGTTGAAGTTGAAATATTCTGTGGCACAACAGGAAACCTGCCCAAATAAGGCAAACCAGTGGCATGAACCTGGAGGTGACACTATGCACCTGGTCCACCATCCATGTCTTTAATTACTTGTATTAATGACAGGTGAACATGCCAAAAATATTCATGGAGAACTCATATAAAACTGTTTGATCTGAAACACCTTTGTTCAGGAAAACAGGACAGCTAGTAGAAGTTTGCTATTCTCCAACCGTAAGTAAGTAAAATCGCAAATCACTTAAATTCGAATGAAACCTTAAACCAGGTTTGCTTATTTATGCAGTGCTGAAATTGTTTCTCAGACAAGAAAAGCGTCTTGAGGCCTTTAGAGCTGGGACTACTGTGACTGCAGTGAAGGAACAGAGAGTTTCATTTGTATTCTGCTAGACAGAAAGTGCATTTACAAGGAAAATCAGATTAATGTCAGATCTCTGCATTCGAATTCTCTTTTAAAACATCATGTAAATGAAACTTGCGTCCAGAGTGGAGTGAGAAAAAGCTGCTTTCCATGGATGGTCTCACTCCTCGGGTTTCTACTTACTTAGTCACATATAAAGTAAAATGTTTGCCCAGACTTCAACACGTCCATAGCTGACGATACTTTGACCTTGAAGGTGCATTATAAGATCTCTGTGGATAAAGTTTACGGTGTGCAGCTCCAGTGATAAGCTACAGCCACTCATCACAGGTCTGAATGCTACCTGAGTGTTTGGGCTTTCAGTGGTTGAGCTGTTCTTTCTCCAGGTGGGAAAAACAGCAACAACCCAGGAACCTACGGCTGCATTCACTCAGCAGGTCCTGATGCTAAATTTTAATTTGCTGCTGAAATCCAATTTTCTTCTTTGCATCATTGTTCATACTACTACCGTAATTAAATCCAACTGATCAGGCTTCTGTGTGAATGGTATATGACCTGCAAGCGCAGGAGAAGAACGCAGACGCTGCATCATTTACAGAAGTAACAATGGATGCTGCCGTCAATGGATCGATCTGAAAGTCGATGAGTGATGGGAGCCGACAGCGTCATCACAAGATCAGAACAAGACGAAGAAAGCTAGTAAAACAGAAAGCTCTAGTCATAGTGATGGTCTTTGGTGAGACGTCGGTTTGGATGTGGAGTCAGAACCAGGACTGGTGTGTTGGGAAGTGATGCTCTTCACGCAGCACTGCAGCCGTCATTCACATCTGAAGTGATCAGGTCTGGCTTCTTCTGGGGTACAATTACTGCACTTCAGTGACATAAAAATGGGATACAATGCAACATTGTTGCAACTGTTCAGACTGTCTGAACAGTAAAACAGACTGCAGACACTTTGTAAATTACAGGATGGAAATGGCAAACCGGATTTTTGGGGCATGAAAAAAGAAATCAAGGTATTGAGGTTCAGAATGTGGATTTGGGTCACATTTGCTTGCTGTGTGAATGTAGCTTTAGGTGGAGGGATTGAAAATGTTTTGGGTTTTTTCTGTTCCACTCGTTTCCATCACCCTCCCTGCATCTGGCTGTCATAACCAGCTTCAACATGTCCTCTTTGCCAGACTGTTATAGTAGTGAAACTTTTACTCCATTAATACATTATTGTAAATTTTGTCAACCTTTCTCAGACTGGATGAGAACTGTGTCCGGCTGTGGGGTCTGCAGAGAGTAAGTACACCGGCTCTTAAAAAGAGAAACATAGAGCTTCACAGGTCTACTAGTGTACAGTGAAAAGGTAACGCTGGAATGACGCAGGTTTAGGACAGATGATGTGAATTCCCAGACTGAAAATCGCTGGACTGATCTACAGATGCTGGAACAACAGAAGCATTGAGGCTGAAGCTGTGTTGGGTTTTTCTCATTTGTTTCGGGGTGAAAATGTTCCACAGAGTCAAAGTTCTTACTTGTTCTGATTAGATTGTGTGTAAAAAAAAAAGCTGGTGGTTAAATTTTAAAAACATCTTTGTTTTGTTTCTTTTCTTCTTTGACTTCCATAACATCTCAAAGTTCTGGTCTAATTTCAGCATTATTACATTCTGGTGTTGGTCAGAAAACCAGCCTGACTCTGAGCCTTTAAAAGTTCCTGTTACTCATATCTCAATTAAATCTGTGCAGGCAGCTGTGTGGTTGCTCACAGCAGCATTTACAAAAACACAGCTTATCAAACAGGGTCTCATCTCTGGATGTCAACCTATGGCTGCTGATTTTTTCTGCCTCTTTGTTATTTCTTGTATGCTCATCTCTGACTTTATTGTCTGCCATATATTGATGCTGCACTTTGTAACCTCTACAGAGAGGTCCATTTCTTCTCTCAAACTTCATAACATCTCAGAATCACCAACATCTCCAGGTATCATTGTGAGTCTTTAACATGAATTTAAATATGTGAATGAAATCACAATTTTTTTCTCCTGAAAAAAAAATCACTGCATTACTCTGAAATGTATCCATATGACACATTTAGTGGAGTTTCTGACTTAAAAAATAAATGTATTTATGCACACAACCATCTTAGTATTACAGCAGAAACTAACATCCACAATCTTCTTCGTCTTCACTGACAATAAATGATGCTCCCAGGTTGACTGCTTTGCAAATGTCAGTGCACTCCTGTGTTTGCCTCCCAAACTAGTCTTTATAGTCAAGTTCTTTAAAAAAAGAACTCAAAGGCATTTTTTTAAAAAATGATTTGGAGTTGTTATAGAGAAAAATCTGCAAATACTGAGACCCAAATAGGCAAAAATCAGTTTCTTTTAAGATTAACCCTTTAAACAGTAGCTAAGATGTTTTACTGATTACTTTATTTCCAGAGTTAGATTACCAGTTACCTTACTGGTTATATCCAAAATGATAACTGATCTTATCAAAACTGTGATATAAAAAGATAGAAAATTAAAAAAGAGACAATTAGTAGCAGAGAAACTTGGATGAGTGACTTTAATCTGATTACTGGTCTAGAAACGGTAACATGTTAGAATATTCACATCCCTGGTGCGGATCCAGTTTCTTTTTTTGGCTCTACTGCTTGTATGATCCAGCTGAGCATTAGAACAACTCTCAGATTTCATACGTAAGAGTTGGTGCCTGATTTATTTTTCAGCCCTGAAAGTCAATCATGCAAAGTATTGATTGTAGAAAGAACCTGGGGCAAACGAAACCCAGAAACTTCAAATTAATCAAACTGAATCTGTATCAAATCCCAGAGACGGCACTGAGCCCCTGGCCTGAGCTGGAGGACGGAGAGGCAGCAGCAGCTCCAGGCTTCATACTGGAAGCTCCTACAACACAAACCAACCCACGGGTCGATCTGAAGCTAAGGTCTGGGTTTCCTTCTTTTAAAGGGAGGGCATGTTTTCCTTCTATGCTGTATTCAGATTAGGGGAGTGTCCTTAGCTAGGCTCTAGTTAACTATCTTCCAATAAAAACCTGTTTCTAAGATCAAAGAAGTGTTATTTTCTTTTGAATGAAGACAGATGTTTTTTATGACCCTGTCTCAAGAGGAAGCTCTACCCTGTTGAGAGCCAGATTGTTTTACACCAGCTGTTAAATCTTATCACAATGGTCAAAAGATTAAACAGACACACAGAGAAACTGGCTTTGTTCTAAATTATAGAGAACTACAGGCTAAGTTATTTTAATTCAACTGAGTGTATAATATTTTCAATAGAAATATCCTAGATAAAAGATTACACTAATTGAACCATGGATATAATTTAAAGTTAAACACCATTAATTTGACCTAATATTGAACATATGGTTAAGTTTTTACAACTAGCTTATTTTAAATTTATTTCTTAACATTAGTCATCATAGCAAATCTTCAATGAAAACACACAGAAAAGTAATCAATGCCTTAATCTAATAATATAACTATGATGTAATTAAATCATTTGATTAATTTCTTTATTATTGATATATATTTTTTAGAAAAGTGTCTGGTTCTCACAAACAGCCCCAGAGAGCATCGTGACTCTGTAACGACCCATAATCAGCCTGTCTATGTAAGTTTTTCTATGCTCCAATTCTGGTTTGAAAAACATCTGAAACCAACAACCCATAATTGCTGGATTTCAGACACGTAGCCATGGTGGCTCGTCAAATTGAGTAGTGAGTTGTGCTATTTTAACCAATGTTAATTCTTTGTTCTTGGATCTCCTGGTAAATAATTTATGTTGGGGCTGAAATGATTCATTGAATGAATCGAGTACCTCGATTATTAAAATATCTCGAGGAAAGTTTATCCGCCTCGAAGCTTCGTTAACTTATTCAGCACCGTGTTGCGGTAGGGACATTATTGGTGTTGCGCAGCGATCTCACTTCCGCCTATGAGTTGTTGACGGAAGCTAAGTGTTAGCAGCATAACGTCCAACTTTCAAGTTCGGTCTGGGAGGATGTTATTGACTGATGATAATGTTGGGTTTTTGTCTTTTTGGGGAGACTAATAAGCATCTTTAAATTAAAATTAATTAACTGGCGCGATGCCTGGAGTACTGAAGCTGTTCCCTTGTTCCCCCCGGAGCTGCTGACTGGTTACACCCGTTCAAACCGAACCGCGGCGGGATTATTTATACAGGTGAGCAAAAAAAAACTAAACTATCCACCTTATTCCTGGGAGGTTTACTGTGGAAACTACTATGGGTCTTAAGCAGGTGTTGAACATAGTTTTTAAGCTCACATTTCTGTATTTATTTTATTATTGATTTGATGTCATATTCTAACCTGTTTTCATTAGTTACAAATTAAAAATCATCATAATTAAGACATAAAGGTGAGAAAACATCAGTCTGGGCATAGTGCAGGAGGAAAGCATGGCCACCGTGTGGGGATGTCTTGGTTCTCACAAACCGTTTTCAAGTCAGATTACTGTCAATAGAGGCCAACAGAGCCCACAAAACCTTTAGGGAATTATTTTATAGAAAGTGTTTCACTTCATTCAACTACTTTCTCCGTATAGTACTATAGTACCATGTGATTCCCAGTACAGGAGGACAATCTGCGGCGCTACCAGTTTTTCTTGTTATTCATATCTCATATAATTAACATTTGATGACGTTTAGGGATGCATTTATGCAGAAATATAAAGAGACTTGAACTTCCAAACTTTCAAGTGTCACTATAAAAAAGGCTTTTCTTACAGTAGATGTTCACACATGCATCTGTCACACACAACATGAAAAGAGGCCTCACATAAAAGGATTAAGCCTTTGCTTCGGCCTGGATTTTGGGATTTCTGTGCTATGTTCTCCTCTCTGAAGTGCTAACCCTCCAGCCCTTGAACTTTTTGTCAGCTTGTGCTGTTCTAGACTCTTTATTTTTACCTCAATGTTGTGAAGACAAAAACTTTAGGACACACACACACATCTCAGCTGCAGCAGTAAAGGCTATTTTGACTGCTGCAAACACTGGTTCTGAAGAGCCACTTATGAACAGCGGACTGCTGTTCATATGACCCCAGACATGAGTAGATGAGTTCACAGGAAGAGGAACTCTCACCTTACCATCAGCATCTATCAGGCTACAAGTTAGAAAAACAACATAAAAGGAAAATTGTTGAATAGTACTCACACTGCAGTTATCTTTTCAGCAGAGAAACAGAACTTTATCTTCAGATTTAGATTCAGCTTTATTATCCTTTATGAGCTTAATATTGTCCTGTTTACAAATGTGTGTTTTCCATTACTTGTCCACATAAATCTATATAGAATGTGTTGAGCAACAATAGGTTGGTTTGGCTATGAATGAATATTAATGTAAGCTGACGGCAGTTGTGAAGAAAATCAGTAACATGGATCACGATTACTCACTCGGGTGTTTGGATTCAGGTTTCTTTAGACTCATTCTCAGTTGGGTTACGGTTGTATTAACTTGCACTGTGTACTTTACAGTGATGATGTAATTGTATTTGTTATTCTGGGAAGAATCAGGATCTTTTCCCCATTGCCAGTGAAGAAGAGGGTCGTGTGATGATCTTCCCAATTCCACATATTCACCCTCTTCAGATGTTCTCAGCCCCAGTGGCTTCAGGCTCTCCTGTGCCTTCAGTAGGTTGTTATCTACCATCAGCAGCTCTGATCACAGCAGCTTATCGCTGATGGAAAGTTTTTTTGTTTGTAGCTTTTTTGAAAAACCTTTATTTACAAATGACGTACTAGTTTGAGTAGGATATCGAGAATTTTCTGCAAATAAATGCAAGAGGTGTCAGTCATAAGACTTTAATTCGGTATCTAAAAATAACTTGGTAAAATCTAAAACAGAGGGTTTTTTGTCATTGTTATCTTGATTTAAAACCTTTATTTACAATTTATTACTATTAATTTATTATTATTATTGAGTAGGATATCAATAATTTACTCCAAATAAATGCTCTTGATCTTTAAAAGATCTGGTTCTCTGAATACATGCCGTGATTTTATTCTTTGTGCTAGTCATTTCATATTTAGCATGGCAGGATTAAATCAGCCTCACTGATACGTCATAACAATGATTGCAAATAACGCATTGCCTTATTCTTATTTTTACATAATACAAAACTGAAACAAATATAGGTGGAGGCTATGAGCTTACAAACTCATGTACAGTAGGTTCTTTTCCTTTGTCGATGTCATTGTTTTCCATCCAATGACTGAGAATCCACGTGGGTCTGCTGAAGTGCTTTTGCATATGCTAGGCTAATC
>CAEGAF010196615.1:0-16297 GCA_903067075.1 Micropoecilia bifurca
AATGTGCAGTACTAGGCACAGCCAAGATACTGCGCAGAACACTCAAGCTCCCAGGCCTCTGGTAGAGGACCCGAGCTCAGAGGATGAAAGAGACCACCCCCCGAAGGGTGAGAAGGGAATTTTTTTTTTTTTTTTTTTTTTTTTATATATAAACCTTTTTCAAATATATGGAGTATGATGTTTGAATAGAAAGTAAAACAGAGATTTTATCAACAAGTTGCAACAAGCGTGTGAATGTCACAATGACTATCAGATTCTGAATGAATGCACGTGACGGGGGCGGGACATGATTAGCCACACCTTTTTATTGCATTGATGGGAGTGTTTGCCATGTTTCGAATAGGAGTAAAACCAAAGTAGTATTTCAGTGTTTTTTATGGGAAAGAGAGACTATTCTAGGCAGCCTTTATCATGCTGTGTTTGAGTAGTTATTGTTATGCTTAAACACATAAAATACCACATACTATAATGAGGGAGAACAAAGAAAATCCAATAAACATATTTTCATGAAATGTTTGTTTAAAGTTAATGTGTGCAGTCAAAGTGACAGGTGTAGTTGTTTCTGAAGATGACAATACAGATACAAATAATATTTGTTAATGACATGCCACATTGACATCACATGGTGTGTTGAAAAAGTGTGCATTATCAGTATTATATACTTATATCAGTATTATTGCTGATAGCTCACAAAATAGTTCATTAATTCATTTTGGTAGATTTAAGTTGTAATAGCCTACAGTTAATAAACAAATTCTAGTTTGAATGATATTACATGAAGAAAATAATTTATTACAAAAAATGTTGCCCACACTGCTAGACTGATGACTTGTCTGTTGTCCAGCAGACAGTAGTTAACACTCTCCAGAAAAACGTAATTAAAGAGGGAGTCCAATCTATACAAACACCACTGTACAGTATGGCACAAAAATAAATGGGATGAAATATTGATTCACCAACCTAAATTAAAAAAATCCTTAGCATGTCTAATTTGCCTCGTTGTCCACAATAAAAAAATTGCATACATTTGATTGAACAACTTATTTCACTAGTACAAACATATTGTGTTGTATTAAGAGGACCAGCAACTTACTTTAATTTTGGGGGAAAAAAAGTTAAAACTGCTAAAATTTAAGAGAGCCACAAACATTTAACTGGATTCTTCATATCAGTTCAGTTTGTTTGAATATAAGCTCATATTGAAACTGTTTACTCAATATAGTGTTTAGAAAGTTGGAAGATTTGCTGAGTCACGCTGACAAATCCACCCGAGGTATTTTCACGTTGGAATGCCATGCAGGCTCTGTGATGCTGACAGAACTTGCCCTTCCTGCATGTCAGACAGTTCATGTTGCCAAATTAAAACATTTCTATAGCAGCCGTCGACACACTGCCTTCATCAGAGGCATAGTGCAATGTTAGTAAAGCAATTCACTAAAAGCTACGTGTGTTTCAAATACAAAATATTTTTTTAGTTACAGGAAGTAGGAGATTTAATGAATGAAGAAAGGAAACAATTTTGAAAACAGTAGATACCAAAAGTGAGTTGAACAACTTGAGGCGCATATTACCATATAAAATATGAAACTAAAAACTGTTCCAGGTGAAGCACACAATATAAGTGTACACACAGCAGAGATTCAAAACTATTTCAGGAAATGAAGGTGACTTTCACAAATAGCCTGGTACATACAATAATAATCAGCCCTGGAAATACCTTAGGAACCAATTAATGTTTGCCACTAAAACAGGCTACATTGTGTTTGACAAAATACACCAGTTTATATATATAAACCTTGCATAATTTTTTGTGTCATTAATATCTCATTGCAAAAACATATGAATACTGAGAAATCAAAAAAATGGTTACAGTACAATACAGAGAATCTCAATGAATAAAAATCAACATTTTAATAGAAGTACTTATAACAAAAAAGCATAATTTTTTCTTGTGACTGTGCAAACATCTGTTAAAGCTTTTGTCAGGAGATGTGAACATTGTACAGAAGAAAAGAAAACCAAAAAAAGATTAATATGGAAATGCTTTTAATTTGGCTAAAACCCAAATTACTACATAAAAGCATAGCTGACTTTCAACAGGACAATGATAAATAAATATGAAAGCAAGAACCTTCTGTTTGTGGTCATTACTAGAGTCATATTTATCCTGGTCATAAATATTGTCAAATGTATCTGCAACTAATATGCTACACTGAAACGTTATACAAAAATACATCGGTGTTGCCATCCTTCTCACAAACATCCACCCCAGTTACGTTTGCAGTGGCAAACATTTTCTGTAGAAGGGCACACCAACCATCAGTTGGGTTTTAGTCATCTGTTAGCCTCTGAATGTACATCTATAAATGTGAGAGTATTAAAGACACAAAAATCTCTGACACAAAAAAGTCTCTGTTCAATTGTGTTTTCCAGTGTCCTGCTCTTCTTTGGGGTGCCTAATGTAATCGTTGTACATTGAATATAGGACTCCTAAAAAAAGAAAAGAAAAAAGAAGAAAAAGGTGAGTTAGAGGATGGAAACAAATCAAAACAGTTGCAGCAGAGTTGTGATAAATGAAATTCAAAGTCATCACTGTTTGATGAAGCAAGAAGCACAATAAGGCAAATGTGTAGTTTTCATCTATAGATAACTAAAGGGAACAATCTAGTTCCACAATAAATCAAGCCTAATCTTCACCACAATAGGAAATTGTGCAGTACAGGCAATACTGAAATACGCAGATGGAATATTTAGAAATTATATTTAAAGAATATTAAAATTCTATGTGCTAATATTCTAACATATTAACAGACTTTTATTAGCCTTTCTACAACTGATCTAGGCTTTAGATCACTTTTCCTGTGCTTATACAGGAAAAGTGATGGGAACACTTCATGTAAAAAAATGCAATTTTCCCCAAGTTTCATAGCATCAAACTGGCACATTACACACACCACAGCCAATTGTTATCAATTAGGTACAATTTCAAATTTCAAGAGTAAACACGTATAGCAAGCAATCATTTCTCAATAGCCAAGGGTCCAGGCCCTCTGTACAAAGCAAAGTGTACAACAAAGGACTATTTTTTTTTACCAGGCTAGGAAAATTGTGGGAAACATCCAAGTCTGGGAAAAGCCTTAAAATAGACATAAGCTCTACTGACGTTCTGCTGTGAAGTTTCAACTTTACATGTATGTCGATAATGAGGTTTGAAGAATCATACCCTACTTTCATCCTGTCACCAGTGTAACATCTCCCAGGGAACACAATAAGGTCAAACAGGGAATGTAGATATCGTCCTTCTCACAGCCATTAATGTTTTTATCTCGTATAAACATGTAAATACATTCTAAATTAAATGAAAGACATTGCTAATACAAAAGCAACCAGGATAGGAAACAAGATAATAAATGATACATACCTACTGTCATGGCTCCAACCACAAAGCCTTGCGCAGCTACACGCATGTGAATCAAGTGGACCGACATTTTGGTGTCCCCTCGATTTTTCATTTTGTACAGCTGGTGTCCAACGATGCCAACAAATCCAGCCAATCCTGCAAAACAACTAGGGATTATATACAGCTCAATTTCAAAACTGCATACAGCAACTACGAACATGAAACTTCCAAAATTCAACTAGGAGTTTTTTACTCTATTATCATGGAACAAAACATACTCACCCAATGGAACAAAAGGATTCTCCTTTACTTTCCGCATTAACTTTGAATCATTTTCTTCTTCGTAAGAGGACATCTTGACTATGGCACACACAAAACAGCAGATTTTTAAATATTTTTACAGTAATTTTTTAGAACTTTGACAGTTAAGTCAGTCCAGAAAAAAAAACTTATTATGAAGTTGGTTTACTGAATCTTATCTCAAGATATATTTAAACACATTCTAAAGTTGCAGCCTTGCTGGTTTCAACTTAGTTGGGCCCATCATGACCTGTTAGAAGGTGACATGAAGGGCAAGGAAGATACATTTTTAAAGTAGGGAACAATTTGTCCATGTATAGACAGTTATAGCAGACAGAATTTTATGTTTTGTTTTTCTGTTTAAAAAGGAACGTTGTTTAATTTTTTTGAAACAGGCTGAACGTCAATGCAGGGCCTAAGCAGCCAGGGAAACATGAGACAATAAAAACAAAACGTTCATAATCGGTTGTTTACCAACTAACGTCACAGTCTTAATGTAAAGAGTGGAAACAAGAATTTTACCTGCGTTGCTTTGGAGAAGCTGTGCAAAGAGACAGTCAGATGCGATTATTACGACCACAGTTTACACGGAAGTAATATTCGTAACGCCGCACCGGCAAGGCTCTGATGTAACTGTCTCTGACGCCGGGCTGACGTCACGCTCCCACGTGGTTAGTTCAATGTTAGAAGGAAAAAATTGGAGATACAACCGTCGCAGTTCGAGTTGATAGCAGTTGTACGATGTAGCAAGTTCCGCTTATGCTAAATGTAAGTAGAAAATAAAAAAAATAAAAAAAAACTAGTAGCGCTACCGTCTTATAAAAACGTTTGAAAGTGTTGATAATTTAATCGTACTCTATTTTAATTTGTAATGTAATGTGTAATTTAAATTAAAATAGTAGTATGCATTAATGTTTTAAATGTGTTAAAAATCACATTTTCTCGATTGCAGCAGACAGTTATAGATAAAGACATAATACAGAGTGAAAACGCGCCAAGAGTACAGAGAATTCCGTGATGTCTTTAAAGCAACACTAGCTTGCATGCTGGGACAGCCAATGGCTCCACCCCCAGCCAGAATTTTAGTAAAGTCATCCCAGTAGGAGTGGCCTCCCTTTCAGGACATAATGTGAAATAGCGAAGGCAAATTATCTTTTTTTTTTCTTCTCTCATGACCTAAATTAGCTGATATTGTAAAAATATGATGTGACATGTGTGATTTCAAAACAATCAATGGCAAATGGTTTCAAGAAATGCATATTCTACTTAAGCAACAATGATTTTTATTATTATAATTTTTTTTAATGAGTATACTAAACAAACAAATTTCACCAACATATTGTATTTTTTTCCCTAGACTTATTGTCTTATCGTCTGCATTTTAAAAGAGATTAGAGCCTTGTCCAAAATCCTAAACTTTGAATTTTGAGTTTTAAACATCTAAGTTTATTGAATACCTTTTATGCATTCGTGGACCACTTTATACTTGGTAGTACGTGGCTTAGTAACCTTTTTCTTTTAGAACTGGTTTAGTTCTTTATGGCATATTAAACAAGGTGCTCTAGACTTCTGTCCTTACTATGATAGCATTATGAAAATGGAAAGAGCAAAACAGGACTGCAAACTTACTACGATTTGGGTGTCCATGTACAGTAAAGACGCATAGCCACTCTGGAGGAGCTGCCAATGTTCACAGGTATAGGTAAAATGATCTGTTGATAGAAGAACTGTTGGTCAAGCATTTTACTTCAAAACGTAGGGCTAACCAGAACTCAAAATAATACATAGCTATTAAGAAGGGCAAACATAAAATGTGTTTGGCTACTTGTTATCAACCCATTGAACCGCTTACCCCAATCATTTTTTTGCCGATAATTGTTCACATAATATAATCAAACAGAAGCAGCAAATAATAACACTCTTTCATAATTCAACAACATCTAATTTCCCTTTGGGAAAAATAAAGCATTAACTTTTTTTTCTTGTATAAAAAATACACTTTAAACAACTAAGTAGTTTATGTTTTTTCCTAGAGATTTATAATTATTTTATGATATGTTCTGCATTATGTTCATCTTTGTTGAGAGAAGACATCAAAAAACAGATCTGAACCCTAATGAGCCTGTGGCATTTCCTTTATGTAATTACAAGCTCAGATCTGAGTGATCAAGAAACCAGATGAACACTGTAGAATGTAAATTAAAGCTGAGGTGAAAGAGAAGTTGCCCAATCTTCCTAACCTACACAAAGAACAGTTGAATAGATACTTTCCTTTGTTTCAATTTTTTTTGTAAAATACTGTTCTGCCATTTATACATTTATCTCACATCATTATCATTACATTCATATTTTTTATCACCTGAAATTATAAATATCAAGTACAAAAAGCTGCCCTATCACACTTAGATTTTCACATGGCCTTCTTAAAAGAGACACATATCTCAGAGCTTGTAACCTTGTTCAAAATAAAATCCAAACTGTAGTCAAACGGTGGAAAAGATTGAGGTGACAATATTCAAAAAGGAGCACAGCTCCACTTAGTGGTTTATTACTGAAAGTGCACTAAATTGAATGTAGTGCGAGTTCAAATTCATATGGAATACAATCCTCTGCATTCTTTGCAAGTTGTTTGTATTATCATTAACCACAAACATCCATGTATTTTATTAGGATTTTATGTAGACCAAAACAACAGTAGTGAATAAGTATGAAATAAAAGGGCAATTATAATTGGGCTGCACAGTGGCACAGTTGGTAGCACTGTTGACTTGCAGCAAGAAGGTTCTGGGGTCTTTCTGCATTGAGTTTGCATGTTCTCCCTATGCATGCATGGATTCTCTCAGGGTACTCTGGCTTCCTCTCACAGTCCAAAAACATGACTGTTCAGTAAATTGGTCTTTCTAAATTCTCCATAGGTGTGTGTGTGTGTGCATAGTTGTCCTGCCTTTCTCTGTGTTGCCACTTGCCTGAAATGTTTGCTGGTGATAGGCACCAGCACCCATCCTGACCCCACTAGGGACAAGGGTGTACAGAAAATGGATGGATAGATAATATATGGTTTTAACATTTTCAGCTAATATAAATGTTTGAGGACAGGTTTTTAAAAATTATATATGTGTGTATAGCATATTAGTTGCGTAACACTAACAGCCAATCACATCAGCAAAATTCTTAACAATGCTTTCTGACATAAACCAGTAGGTGGCCCTATATGTCTGCTGATCAAACACAAGGGCAGCTGGGTCCTTCTTCTTAGTGTAGACTTTGCAGGCACCATTGACATTCAATATTACAGCATTTTCTTATTTTTAAAAGATTAAGATAAAAAGATGGCCTGCTTAAAACATACTGCATTTTCACCAGTTTCCTGTCTAGGCACTGACCTGAGAGTGTAAATGTTCTTGATGAAAAACAGTCCTACCATTTGTAACCTCTCTCTACCACATTTCACAATATTCTGCCTGTCATTTTGGACTGCAATGCTAACAGACTAACAAAACACAGAAATAGACATGCCTCTGCTGCAGTCTAAAGTACACATTGCTCTCTCGTGCAATAAAGTTTCCATCATTGTTGCAATTTAGTTCATGGCCATCATGATAGCATAAAATGCTTTTCCCTCGTGGACCCATTTTTAAAGCAAGACCAGTATTACTGTTTACACGTTCAACTGCATAAAGATTAATCTTGAACAGATGATAGGGTTGTGAGGGAAATGAAGGTCAGTGGACTGTTTCATCAGTAGTTCAAGGTCTGAATTCTTTCAAGGTTTTCCTTTTTCTATTGAGCTTACTTTGTAATCAGAAGACATAGTGTAATTATTACAGAGTACTAATATAACAATTATGTCACTTGATTGGCTGTTTTTAATATATGCACTCAATACATGCTGAAAAATTAAATAAAGTAAAAAAATAAAATACAAATGCAAATATTGAAAAAAATGCCCTTTAGGTTTGGTTTGGAAATTCTAACTTTCCGATCAGAACAATTAGTTTTTTTTTGGGTTTTTTTTTATGACATTTTTTGTTTATACTGTAACTTCATTTATTCCTTTCAAGTGTAATTAAAGCTTTTTCTATTCAATGTCCTAGAAAAAGTTTCATAATTTCATCCCTTTGTTTCCAGGCTTCTGTAAATCTTTTGAATTATTTTTGTGCAGGGTAAAGATGTAGTAGGCAATCTTAAAAGTTCAGACAACATTACACAACTCTAATTTCAACATCTTTTGAAATTTTATGTTGGTTTAACGATTGCTCTCACATTCTCTTTCCTATCAATTTCAGTGTAACTTGCAAAGCTCCAGCTGATTGGTGTCACACTCAGTCAGTTTGTCTTAGATGTTCTTCTTATCCACATTAAGACATGAAGGTAATCTGCTGCAGAAGCATCAAATCCATTGAGAAGCATTCCTCATACTATTACTCAAACAGTAAAAATAAAACACACAACTTTAATTATTTGCATCAATCCTTGATGTTCAACTCAGAAATTTGTATTTTGTACATTTATTCCACTTTATTTATCCTTCTTTCCCCCATGTTCTTGTTCTGTGGGAGAACCTGGATAAAATCCAGGCATAAGATGGGACAACATGCAAATCCAATGCAGAAAGGTTCCAGATGAGATTTTGTTTTGAAAGATTTCTGTTAAGTTAACCACCACTTTATTACTCTGCTTCATTTGTTTCTCATCTGCTTCTCTTTAACTTTTCATCACATGGTGTTAGTTTAATTTCTTTGAAGATTAACACTGACATTCCACCCAAACAGTGAATGCCTTCATTTCAGATTCTAACAACAAAAAAGAACACTTGTTACATGTTTTTAACAAAACACTTTCTGCATTCACAGTGAATCACTTTCTGATTCACTTTTAGCATTTGTAGTACTTTTTAATCCATGACTAGATCATAACTCATTCTCTGTCATTTTGGTGTAACACTTAAAATAGACTTGTACTTTTTAACATCCCAGTTAATCTCTTTAACAATCTGCATAGCCTTAAGATGGCAGAACTATGTTCTTTTGACTCATTGACTCAATGACTCATTGATGTTGGCTGACAGGTCACCAGAGAGGAATTCATTTTTCCAGAACAGCAGAAAATATAAGCTTGAAAATACACTTTGTTGCAGTTTTTCCATTTAAGTTGCCCTGATGCAACTTAAACAATGTTTGGGTATGAAGACCACTGAACATTTGGAACAAAAGAGGGAAAAGTTACAAGACTGACTTTAGAAATTGTTAGGTACTGGGGTGAAAACCCAGCCTCCAACTAACAACAAAACAATTTTATTTTCAAATTTATTAGAAGTGGTGTTCTTTTATGTGTTTTTAAAAAAATATTCTTTATATGAGAAAAGTAAATCTGTCTTTCCCAAGACATAAAGGTTTCCTCGAGAGTCACTTCTTTCTTTTCACACACTCTCCATGTAAGGATAAAAGCCCCTTAATATGTTTTGTGACACTGAGTTCCAAATACAATTTCCTTATTTTCAGAACAGAATAAAAAATAAACTTTAATCTTGATCAAAATTGAAGTGAATATTTTCATTGCTCCATTTCTGCTGAAGAATTTGATCTCCTTTCCCGGAAATCTGTAACCCATTATGAATGGGAGGAGCAACGTGCTGCTTATATAACTCTGAACCTAGACTTCATCTCCACACTGCTCTGTGGCTGCCAACAGAAACAGTCATGGCACTGCTTCTGCCTTTCCTCCTCAGCTGCTTGGTTGCTCTGCTTGGAGGGCTGTACCTTCTCGGAGTTTTCCGAAAGAGGCGTCCAGGAGAACCCCCGCTTGACAAAGGTCTCATTCCTTGGCTGGGCCATGTCTTGGAGTTTCGGAGAGACAGTTTTAAGTTTCTGGAGAGAATGAAGAAAAAGCATGGTGATGTTTTTACGGTGCAGCTTGGAGGATATTACTTTACATTTCTGCAGGACCCCCTCTCCTTTGGGGCTTTTGTTAAGGAGAGTCGAGAGAAACTGGACTTTAATAGTTTCGCCGAGCAGCTTGTTAACAGGGTTTTTGGCTACAAAGCTGTCCAGAATGATCACCATGTCCTGCAGAATGCTAGCAATAAGCACTTGAAGGGGGAAGGGCTGGAAGTTATGACACAAGCCATGATGAGTAACCTGCAAAACCTTATGTTGCACAGCGTGGGTTCAGGCACAGGTCAGAACCCCTGGAAGGAAGACGGACTGTTCATCTACAGCTACAACATCGTTTTCCGAGCCGGCTATTTGGCTTTATTTGGAAATGTGCCACACAAGTCTGAAGGGGGCGAGGAGAAAGCCAAAGAGAAGGACAGAACTCATTCAGAAGCTCTGTTTTATGAATTTCGTAAATACGACCAGCTCTTCCCCAACTTGGCATATGGAGTCCTTCCACCAAAGCAGAAGTGGGAAGCTGACAGGCTGCAGTCCTACTTCTGGGATGCTGTCTCTGTGCAGAACATGAAGGCCAAAGACAACATCAGTCGCTGGGTGTGGGACATGCAGCAATCCAAAGAAGAGGTCGGCATGAACGAGTCAATGATCAACAGGTACATGTTTGCGCTTCTCTGGGCCTCTCAGGGCAACACTGGACCCTCTTCGTTCTGGCTTCTCCTCTTCCTCCTGAAACACCCCGAGGCCATGAAAGCAGTGAGGGAAGAGGTTGATAAAGTATTGAAGGAGACGGGGCAGGAAGTCAAACGCGGTGGCCCCTTGGTCGACCTGACCCGTGAAATGCTCATGAAAACGCCAGTGCTAGACAGCGCCGTGGAAGAGACCCTCCGGCTCACTGCTGCACCCCTTCTTACCAGGGCTGTGATCCAGGACATGACTCTCAAGATGGCCGACGGACGTGAATACTTCATCCGCAAAGGTGACAGGATGTCAATCTTTCCTTACAGCGCGGTCCACCTTGACCCACAGATCCATCCTGACCCGCATGCATTCAAATATGATCGCTTTCTGAACCCAGACGGCAGCAAGAAAACGGACTTTTTCAAAGATGGGAAGAAAGTGAAGTACTACAACATGCCCTGGGGGGCTGGAGTCTCCATGTGTCCTGGGCGATTCTTTGCCACCAATGAGCTGAAACAGTTTGTGTTCCTCATGCTGGTGTATTTTGAGTTTGAGCTGAAGAACCCTGATGAGGAAATTCCTGAAATTGACTTCAGACGTTGGGGCTTCGGATCGATGCAGCCCATCAGAGATGTTCAGTTTAGATACAGACTCAGGTTTTAAAGACCTCTTACAAAACATGCTATAGTTATTCTGTGAGTATTATTCTTTGACTATTGATTGATTACATAGCCTTACACTAATAGCATGGGCATCTTGTAAAAGCTAAACAAGAATAATAAAAATATATTGTATATTGCTGTAATGCTAACTCTGTAAATGATATCAAGAATATTATTTTCTGTATGTTTCAATATCTTTTTACATGCCAGTTTCTTTTTTCGCCAGAAACGCCAGAAAATAGAAATTTATTCTATCAACACATTGTGTAGACCTCTTTTCTATTCAGAATAAAATGTAAGAATTAAACTAGTTAGGCGGCATCCAAGAGTGGTTGCTTTACCATTAAACCTTTATTTAAAACATAACTCTTGCTTTAAGAATGTTTTCTTCTTCTAAATAATTTTTTTAAGTTTCATTTCCTAGGCTGAGATGTAATTATCCCACTCGAGTAAACAGTTTATTTTTTTTCTAAACAGTTTTCATACGGTTCATAAGGCTCTAAAACTGTGAACAGCCTATAGAATAAGAGATGAATGCTCTCCTTGGTTTTCTGGGTATAAATTCTATAAGGAAACTCCTCCTTGATTAGCTTCCCTTTGAAATTCAAATGAACTATCATGTTGTGTTTCTTTTGTATTCTTATTTTTCTTTTCATTTTGCTTCATTGTTTCTTTTCACACACAACTTTAACCCTTCTCTGTGTCATAAGGTTGATAAATCTAATATGTTTTTGTTTATCAAGAAGAGGATTTCTTGTGAAGAGTTTTGGAAGATGGGTAACATTATTAATAAATGGATCAGTGATCTAAATATTACCCTTTTTCTTCCTTTCAACTTACCAAAACCATGAGTCAGTTTCTTGTTTATACAAGGAAAGCTTACATGAACACTCACGTTTTTCTGGCATTTTTAACATCACGAGATATAATCAATTGTCATTTTGCTATAAATTTTGTAATTTAAAGCTTAAAATCACTTACTCACATCAGCTGGTAAATTAGTTGTTTAGTGTATCACTCTGGTTTCTTTTGGATCAGTTCAAAAATTAAAATGTTAATTTATTCAGCCACAAAGTCAAATGTAAAGGTTTGTCAAAATTTTCATTGTCTCGTCATCGTTTTACATCCTCAACTAATTAACTAAGACTTTCCTTTCAAAAAGAGTTTAGAAAAATACATTAAAAATCCTTTTTATTATAAGTTAAACAACAAATGTTCTAATACAGGACGTATCTGATAATTTCCCAATACACATACAAAAGATTGCACTTCTAACCAAATGAATACTTTGTTTACTTCCATTTATTTTAGTTAGCCCGTTTGTGCTAAAGCTTGACAATTACTCTAACTTTAGCTATTACAAGTACATTCTTAACCCTACTTAACCTTAACTTTGTCTTTGTTATAGCAGCACAAAACAGGAAAGACAACAGCTGTGATCTTGCTTATGAGATCAAAAATAAAAACAGCAAGTCCTTCATTTATCTGCGAGAAGATCTAGTAAACATCTGCTTCGGAACGAAGGCCGCAGCAAGAGAGACTACATCAAAGACTGCATCACCACATGGCTCACATATTTTGTTAGCCTTAGCTTGTCAAGCAACCACAAAAAATTTAAGCATTGCTTGTTTGAAAGCATTGTGAAAAGAAAAAGCATTTTTCACTAGGAAGGATATGCCAGTTGTTATGTCCTTTGCTCCTCCTTTGTTGCCTGGGTTACACATCTTTTGTTATTGTCATGCAAGAAAACACATGCAGTGTTCTGGCTAAGGTTAAAAGGTTCTCTGTTCATCATCCCCCCAATGTGTTGAAATCTACCAAGAAACACTAAGATCATAATTCTTCCATCATAGCGTTTTATGGCGTCTGATCCATACTGACCATCTCTCTGCCATTTAAGATTTTTTCATAATTTATTTGCTTATAGATGTTGCCTTTTTAGTTTATTCCTTGTGCCAGTTCACTTATTTTCATTGTTTGTGTTTTGAACTTGTTCCCTAAGCACAAACACTTACTGTTTATTCTAGCTTCAATTTTTCTTTTCATCAAAGGTTTTTGTGTGTCAGCTTTGTTCTTTCTCCTTTCCTCAGCTTACCAGAATATCTCCCTTTCCAGATCTTCCCCAGCTGCCTCTGTTTACCTCTGATTAGTCCATCTGATTGCTGTAGCCGTCTCTTCTCTCCCTCTGTGTATTTAAGATTTGCATTGTTCTCTACTGGTTTCTCCGTCTAGCTTTCATAGTTCTAGGTTGTTCCTACTGGGTTCCTTTGTTGTTCATTTTAAGTTTCTTTTTGTTCCTTTTTTCTTTAAGAGTTATCCATAGCTCTCTGCACTTGGGTCCTCCTTAACCCCCCGCCATGAGACTTTGTAGAGGTCTAGGGTTTTGGTTATATAAAGGTTAGTAAATAGGGACAGTAGCTGACCTGTTAAGCTTTGTTAAGATGTTGGCTTGACAAAGGTCAGGTCAGTTATGAACTTGAAACTTATTCTCTCTATGGTCTGGCAAACTTTTTGTTTATTTAAATACTTTATTATTTTGTGGTTACAATGATTTTCTCTGTTTTATTTTTGTTTGTTTTTTTTACACAATCTATACCTAAAAATTGTGGAACCAGGTTAAGTAGAGTAAGATGAGGTACCCTCTGGGGTCGCTCCAATTTTACATGTAAAATTTAAATAAAGGTTCAAAAATTGTGAGCCGTATGAACCAAGTCCGTCATTTAAATTTTCTCCCTTCCAATAGTATGTTTGGATTTGACTTGAAAATAATCTCCATTTGTATTTGTCTTTTAAACCAAATGCAAATGGAAAGGTTAATGGACTTTACCCAACTGAGAGCAGTCCCAAGTATTTCCAGGAACTAACTTGCCAACTAAAGACAGTACAGGGAGGCCACCAAAAAATCTATCAATACAAGTTAAATTACAGAGGGTAAATTGCATTTCGAAAATAAGACTGCTGTGTAAATAAAAAATGCTAACTTTTGTTTAAAATTTTACAGGTTAATATTAATGTTTTAATTTTGAAGTAGCAAAATGTAACTGTCTTGCTACTAGCTGGAAGAAGCAAGACAGTTACATTGTACCCTTTGCCTACAGGGTAGGCAAAAAGTGCTTAGCCTACCCTGATTTATGTTTCTGGTTAAGCAGTTAGCACTAAACAAACTGGTTAAAACATACAAATATGAAATGACATATGTAATAATATAATTTAATTTAAATGGTAGATTCCACAGTAGTTTTTCCATACAGTAAGTTCTATGCTATTTTTTTGTTTTGTTTTGGGGTTTTTTGCCACAGTGAAGAGAATACATTTTATATCAGTAGCTGATACCTTAAATCTATGACACCGTATTTCTGGGTGAATGAATGTGGTTGCAGTGGTTGTGATGGTGCCATCAATAAATAAACAGTTTGTCAGTTACGGTCATGTAGCCGGATGAGCTGCAGAACAATGGGCCTTTTGGTGGCATGCTGGTCTTCTGAGAGGTCTGCCAGTACTGGGTGGAGAGGGGTTTTGATGAAAAATAACCCATTGTCGTTCTCATCTTGCAACTGAGCCAGTACACAGAAACGATTCCTTTGGATGTCAGCAAGGATATAAGAGGTTAATTTTTTTTCCACATGTGGACAGGTAGGTAACCTCTTATTGTCCTCCCTCTTACCTCTCCCACACACACCTTCTGTTCCTCCTGCCCCTCTTTCCATCTTAAGATGTAGGTTGTTTGACTTGCTCTAATAATCTAAAACAAAAGGTTGAATTTGATCCAGTACTTGTGTTTCACTCCATACATGAGTTGATGCAATAAGTTTAAATAACATAAAATCAAGGCAGCTACAACTAAGAAACTACAAACAGCAACATGATTTATGCAGCACTATTTTGAGATTGTTGGATAGTGGTTTGAGAGGAATTTGAAATAATTTAAACAATGTATGTCTAGAACAGATTAGCTGTGTGATCCCCACTTCTGTGAGTGCAGTGGAGAGAAAAAACAAAGTTTGTTTTGAATATAAATACAAGTACTTTGGTTTTTGCATAGTTTCTCGAGATTACTTTGATTGGTAATTAATGCTCTACTAATGATTGGATTGACCAAAATTATGGCAAACTGGGATGTATCATCTAAATGTGCAATGCCTTAATTTACTGACCAGATCACCAAATGCTTAGAAATACCTCAACCTTGAACTCTTATTGTTTGCTGATATTTATTTTTGAAGGCCACAGCAACAACGCTGTTATCATTTCACCTTGTCAAGTGAAATGAACAAAGTCTGGATAGGTCATTCACCTGTTTGTGATAGTGCCTGAGATAATCAATTGTTTCAAAATGGATGTAAGACGAATTGAAAAAAACATGCCTGCCATCTAGTGGGCATTTTTTAGGATCAAGATAATGAATGGAGTCTATAGAGTTGAGTTTTGTTGTTGTTGTTATAGTTATATGGAGAGCCCATTTATTTATTTATTTATTTAATTTTGGCTGAAATGGCTCTCCATAATAGTTACGGTATTTGTGAATAAGCAAGAGCTTCTGTGTTGCATCTCTGACTCTACTACCAATAATTCTAACCAGGTCTGTTGTTCCTTCAGCTGCCACTTTTTACAATGACTGAACAGTGTCATTGTAATGAAATCACAATCTTAACAAAGTTAAGAGTGTGATGTTAAAGTTTACACTTTTGTAGTTTTGTGACCTAAGGTATCTTATTTTGTTTATTTGGTTCAATGTTGATTTTTGCTGCCATGCAGTTTGAGTAAATATCTTGGAAAAAAACTTACACATGCAAAATATTTCCCTTTTTTATTTGCAGTAAACATTACGTTTAGACAGACTAGATGGAGAGAGTATTTATATAAACTAACTTTCAAGTGTTGCCACAGATGAAAAATTGCCTCTTGAGCATTTCATGATGAGAAAAGCAGGGCAAAGCAAAACAAAATTAAAAAAAATTAAAAATTACATGGCACATTTAAGCAACAATACAATTCAAAGTGTCTTGCATGATGAAAACATAAAAAGGCCTACATTACAGTTTCATAATAAAGAAAAGTAAAGAACAGCTGTTAATCAGTAAATATTAGAGACTATAAGTACACCCTTATCTCTCTCAGATTTTGACAGGTAGTGGTCACAGTGGGTGGTCCTGTGGGGGGAGGGGTGGGGGCAGGGGGGAGGGAGGGGGGTGCCTGCACCCTTATGTCAACCGAATTTTGACAGGTAGTGATCACGCTGGGTGGTCCTGCGGGGGACCCTGCACCCTTATGTCAACCCGATTTTGACAGGTAGTGCTCTAGAGAAACAGGTGTTTGAGGTTATGGACAGCAGCAGGTGTAAGGAGGGAGTGGTTTTGAGTTTT
>CAEGAF010196622.1:0-16281 GCA_903067075.1 Micropoecilia bifurca
TATATATATACTTTTTTTTCTTCTTTTGTTTTTACATTATTTGCATTATTAAAATCTCACTATTTCAGTATAATTTGAGAAATATAATCTGTGAAGAAATCAAGCTCGTCTAAATATGCCTTCTACCGGATTCTTAAGTAAAGATTATACAATGATAAAGCATTACATTTTTTTTTCAAGCTGAATTGTGACAATACCAAAAAAATGTACTAACAATCAATTAATTTGATAATTTTCATCCTGATAGTTGCTGTTATGCAGTAAGATCATTTAACAAATGTTACTCTGTTAATAATAGCTAATAATACCGTCAGAAGGCAACTGACAGGAAAAATACCTGCATCCGATTTATTGCAGCTTTTTAAATGTTCCTCTGAATTCATTTTAACATACGTAATATATGTCCAACATTAACAATAATGTAGGACATATATTAGTTTTTTTTGCTGTTTTTTTAACACCTGACAAAACTCCAACATTCTCTTCAGAGGCCTGACATTTTCTCTAAAGTATTGTTTTTTTATTCATCTTATGTAATA
This sequence comes from Micropoecilia bifurca, assembly GCA_903067075.1. Classification (NCBI taxonomy): domain Eukaryota; kingdom Metazoa; phylum Chordata; class Actinopteri; order Cyprinodontiformes; family Poeciliidae; genus Micropoecilia; species Micropoecilia bifurca. Next base: position 540 of record CAEGAF010196622.1, read on the forward strand.
CTCTAATTTTATGGAACATAATTTTGAGGTTTTATTATTTCATAATCATCAAAATTCCAATAAATAAAATCTTGACGTATTTCATTCTGATTGACATAAACATTGTATTTTCTCATCCTGTTCAGATGTGTAATGTTGTATTATGTTTTTCAAATGTTTACCTGTTTAACCGCCAGAGCTTAGAAAAAAATTGGGAGCAGTTTCTTGTTTAAACAAGAAAACTTTCTTGTTATAACAAGATATAAAACTCGCCTCTTTTTTAATAGGTTTTGCATCTTGTTATAACGAGATGGTTTACTTGTTTTAATGAGAAAATCCACATGCATCTGCCTTTTTTGCATGTGGGTCATTTTTTATGTTCTCTATATTAATGTCTATTTTGTAATATCAGAGAACTTTCTTCTGTAACTTCTCATAGGTTTTTAAACCATGTTTAAAGTCTATTCATACCTATTCTTGCTTTTAAAATGGAATATGTTTTTAAGTTATGTTACATTGTAGGTACAGTGGATATTGAAGATTACAAAATAGTATTAAGCAATTGCAATTATTACATTTATTTCAATTTCATATTCTTTATATTATTATACCTGAAGCGGGTTTAATAATATAAACCTGCTCTGAAGCAAAGACCTTCAGTCTTGATGCCAGTTCTTCTGCACAGTGTGAGTTGCGAAAGATAGTATCTAAATATTAAAATATGTTCTTATTGTGCAACACAAGTTGAAGGCCTTACTTCTGAATGTACTGAATTTCTAAGAACAGACAGAAGTATTGTCAAGGGATGGACTTTGTGCATTTTGACGATGTGCCTTTGCAGGCTCTCTCTTCCTAATTAAAACTTTGACCTGAGCAGTTTTCCTTTCCAGGCATATTTTTTTGTCTTTGATCTCAACACTACGTTATATACAATTTGCTATCTTTTTTTCTTCTTCTGAGTTAGTTGTTATTACATATTTCAACATAACTTACTTTGAATAAGTAATTATGTGAACATCTGCATCTTTGCCAGAAGCTAGAAGTTAAAAATGGCTACTGATTGACAGTTTGCATATGTCCTCTTGGCAGCCCAATAATTAGTAGATTACATCACTTTGTACAAGCTGATTTTATTCCTATAAAGTAAAGGTATACAGAGTAAACTGTGTGAATGGGAGACGGTCCTCTTACTTTCTCTGAAGCGAGTTAATGCTTATTTATTCTACAGTAACTGTTCTTTAAACTCCACCTCTAAAAGACCTCAATTCAACTTTTCTCATATGGCATAGAACTGAATTTACTAATTAAATATTTAAAAGTTAAAAACAAAATTGTAAATGGATTTCCTTTTGTCCTTCCCATATTCTGTGAACTCACAAAATTACCAATACAGCTCCACTTATTGTCATATGTTTGTTAGAACCCCCCCCAAACTCCAGTGTTTATTTTTATAACACATGACTATTAAACAAAACCCCAATCCATATAAATTAAAAGCTAAGCTCTTGATTCTATCAGCTAGAATTTAAAGTACAGTGGCAAGACAGTTTCTTTGTCTCTTGTGTTTGTGTTAGGAGATCCTGATGATCTCATTGGATGGAACGCCCTCCATCAAGGTGCGTAGAGAACTAATTATAGTGACACGATTATGCATAAGCTTTCAGGTATGATTGCAAAAGTGGGAACCTTCAGCCTTTACAATTAGGTTTGCAGGGATGAGTAAAGGCATGTGGTCTATCAATAACAGGAGTAGATGTGTGCTGAGCAGTCACACAGTGGAAAACTTGATTACAATGTTGGTGACTCACTTCACCACTTGCTGTGTTTTGTCCTAAAAATCACTGTTTACAGCTGCTGTCCACTCAAAAATACCATCTTTTAATGATGATAGCCACTTTTAATCCACTTTAGCCAGATGAAAAGCGACCACTCACGGATGGCTTGATAACGGATACATGCATGATACAGTGCGCGTTTTAGTAAAAGTAAGTAAATTGAATTGTTTTGTCCTGCTATTTTAAGGTCTTGCAAACTTCAGACGGTGATAATATGCATTTTACATCCTTCTCTTCCTACTGCCTTTTCTAACACTCCCCCTTTACCACGTCACCACAACAATGCTTCTTTATGCCGCCTGCTGCTACCGCTAGTCTGCAGGAGCTGCGTGGGGAAGGACTTCTTTGGACTGAAACTCCAAAGTAGAGATTTGAGTAAAGAGACAGCACATTGTATGAGCAGCCATTACAGCGCTCCTGAACGACTGCCACAAGAGATTCAAGGAATGCTCAAACATGCATAAATGAGTAACACTTTGGATATATGTTAGATGAAGGAATGACATTAAAATGTTATATAAGGCTCAAAAATTTTAATTTTGCATAATACCCCAGCTTTTGATAACTGTTTTTTTGTTTATAGTTTTATTGATTATAGATTATATAAATCTCTTATTGGATATTTTTTTATTTGGTTTTGTAAAAAAGGTGTAAGGCCAACCATATTCCAGTTCAGAAAATATTTACAAGAAGATATTTTCACAAAGCTGGTCTCCATGGATACTGGCCAAGAAGGGCTTCCAAAAAAGGCACACAAAATGATTGCTTGTTCCTTTTAAAGTCTCAGCTGAACAAAGAAGAAGCTTTTGGTTATGATTTCCATGGCCAGATGATCTGTTTTCTAAAGTAAACAGCATCAGAAGAAGAGGCCTATATTCATATTCTGGGGAAGAAAAATGTACCCTGCAGGAAAAAAATGGTCTTTTAGAAAGACCGGGAACCCACTGCACTCAACCACAGTGGTTAAGAGTTTGTAAACAGGAAACAGTCAAAGCATTTCCAAGGGGTCTAGAACCATTCAATTCCCATTCCCTGAAAATCTGTGGCAAGATTATTTTGGTGGAAAGGAAGCTTTCCGACCTCAGCGACTTGGAGAACGTTGTTGAGGACATGCAGTTTAAATGGCTAATACATGTTTGGACATTTATTAGTGAGAGAGGATATGCACACATGCCCATCTTAAAATAAGCATCTCAAAACTGTAATTCTGTTGTTCAGTTTTCAGTGGGGCATAACTGCACTCCACCTTAAAAATATGTCTCTCTTCTCACCATTATCAGACAATAAAAGCCTGTTGGTAATATACAAATAAAATCCTCTTCAATTTTCTATTTGAAATGGGTGAAAGGAGATCAAATATTTTCTGTTCAAATATGTTAAAATGAAAAAGTAAATATGCGCAGTTCTGCTGTCGTGAATTTACAAATACCCACTTTGCTTTTCTGTGTCTAATGCCTGCCAGAACACCACTAACAATGCATTAGTCTTCAGTTTTTGTGAAGCGCGGATGGTAGAGAAAGTTTCAATAAAATTTATGATTGTACATTTGTTGAATGCATTAGCCTGAGTGGAGCATGTTTGTGTTTGTGTGTCTTTGGCACAGAAAGCAAAGATGAGAGGCTGAGGTTGTGCTTGTTTCCCTTTTGGCTGAGGATTTTTGCTTTTATGAAAATTCCCTTGGCAGTACCCCTCACTGAAGCCCTGAGGCCACTTTACACACACGTACACACGGGCACACGCACACACACACCCATCGTACCACAAATGCTCACATCATAGAGCATAAATCTAATGCAGACACATAAACAAACAGAATCCTGAATCTTGAATCACAGAGTGCAGCGCAAACCACATTTGCGACCCATAAGCTAATAATATTCCAAAAAAATCCAAATTAGGATCAAACATGACAAACAGATGTCAAATTTCATAATATTTGACAGCTGACCTTTGTGACGGTTGACTCACTGACAGCATGTAAATAATTTGAAATGCTACATTAACTGTTACTTGCCCATGGCAGACTGTTTAACATGAAAAAGAAGAACTGTTTTATTTTTTTTTATTTTTTGAAGAATATAAACAGTAATGTAAGTTTGACCATCAGAAAAGCATCAACCGCAGGAAAGCAGGTAATCTCAGCCCTCAAAGCAAATTCTTACTATGAAGATGTAGATTTTACCCTAAATGTTCCTACATTTAGGGTAAAAACAATTAGTTGAGCTCATGATATAACTTGAATTCAAGTGCTTTGCCAAGAGGCTAAGCAACATGTGGCAAGGAAGAGCCGAATAGTTTTGATTTACAAGATTGTTAAACAAGAATTCACATTTTGACAGTATGTGGAAAGTGACCAGAGAGATGGGACAAGTCCGGTTACACTTTGACATCAAATATTGTGAGATTTTAATATTGGCAGATCTAGTGGTTTGCTACACTCCCTCTTACATTGTTTTGCTTTTCATCTATTTTGAGGGAATCAACTTTACCACATCAAATTATTACTATTTGATAAAAGTCCTATGTCAATCTGAACCACAAACTTTACTTAATATGAGCATTGCATTCTGTGTTGAAGATGACATTGTGTTGAAACAATTGCCAGTTTCACAGCTTTTATTGGCAATATAGATTGATCCAGAGACACATGGTAGAGTTTTATTTGCAACCTTTTGTAGAAAGATGTAGGAAGAAGGAATAGAGTATCTAAAAACTATCCTGCAGCACAGATGGACCAAAGACTTAGAAAAGAAGAATATAATAGAAATACCTTTTATTTTCTCACTGTGAGGAGGTTCAGGTGTAGCAGCAGCAACATGATAGGACAATGATGCTTGTAGGTTCACACAAAAATAAAAGCATTAAAATATAGAACAACAAAAAGTACTGTGCAGCTATCAAAATTAGCATGGGAAAACCCATTTAGTTTATTGTGAGCAGTGATAGTTAAAGAGTCCAACAGCTGCTGGGAGGAGGGATCTCTTAAAAACACTTCTTTGTGCAGCAGTCTGTCACTGAAGGAGTTCTCCAGGTGAGCAACAACTTTATACATGGGGTGGGGAAACATTGTCCTTTGGTTAAGTTATTTAAGTCCTTTTGTCTCCCACCACCCAGCACAGAGCTGACCTTCCTGGTGAGCATACCTAACCACTTCCTCTTAGCTGTAGATAAGCTACTACTCCAACAGGCAACACCATAGATGATGGCTGAAGTCATGGTCTTTAGGAGTGCTTCTTGTATACCAAAATACCTCAGCCTTCTCAAAAACCAGAGTTTGATCTGATCCTTCCAGTAAAGAACATCAGTGTTGTGAGTCCAGTCCAGTTTATTGTTGAGATGAACATCCTACTCAAGATGGATGGTTGCATTCTTACTTTGCCACATTGTCAATTATTGACAAATATGACAAAGGACAACTCCATTATTTGTGCAAACAGTAAAGGGCTCAAGATTGTTTTCCTGTTGTAATGTGGACAAGGAATTAATTGCTATGTTTATTATGTTCTTCATAAGTAGGCCTCCTGGTTTCTCTCGTGTTTGCTAATATTTACTGTGTGGCGGTGATGACAGACAGACGGAAGGGGTGAATATGAAACATTTCACACTGCTACAACTGAAATCAATCAAAATCATGTTGTGTGGTTTTCAGCAAAAAAAAGAAGAGGGCAGAAGCAATATAACATGTACTTTCTGCTATATCTGCGGCCCTGCATGGATAAGTGGATATAGATTGAAAAACTGGACTCCAGTTTTTTTTTAGTATAGAAATCCTGGCTGTTTCACTGGAAGGTTGTTTTATTTTTCTTAGCAGTGCTTTATGTTTTGCGTCATGGGTATTGTGTGGCATACCCATTGTGTGGCTCCAACATGAGGTACCTAGTCAAAAGAGCTACTACAGTACAGTGACAACAGTTCACCTTAAACTACTCCAGCTTTATTTGGTAAGAAATATATCTTCCTCAGTACAGAGCAAAAGCTTTTGATAATCCAACTGTCTGACGTCCTTATGATTAGCTATAATTATAGCATTTTCAAGCTCTTTATTCAGTCTAAAACTGTTGCAATAACAGCCTGTACAAAACACAAAGTTAATAATAATGCAAATTATGATTTAGAAAATGGAGTCCAGCCAAGAAAGAAAACGGAATGCATGAAATTTTTATTTTCATTCAACTCCCGTTTTAGCATGCAGTTGGCAGTGGATAACACTGAAAAGAAGACCACCTTTTTTTTACTACAAGAGACCACCAGCAGAATTATGGAGGGTAGCCATCTGTTTTGAATTACTGGAAAGGGCAGGGTGGAGAATAGGACAGAGACATTGAATACATACTGAAAGAAAAAGAAAACACAAATTGGCCGAATCTGAAAGACCTGCTTTAAAGCAAATGTTTATTTAGTACCCTCTGAGCCACAGTGGTAACATGGCAATGAAACATGATGGAGGGGCCGACAGGGCAATCAGCAGCGTCTAGGGAGAGCAAATATTTGTTCTAAGGAAATGACCTCAGTAAATCTTACTTTCACACTGCTCTACCCCAGTGAAAATACACGTATAAATGCCATAACATATTTTACATTTGGTTTGAAGTAAAGGTTTCCATGTGCAGGCCCCAGAGCAATTGTACCCTTAGCCAAACCAAGTGGGACAGTTCTGCTATAAACTGCAGGGTGGGTTTAAACTTACAGTCAGCTGGTTATGGTAAAATAAATGCTGATGTGAGAGTCATTTCCTGTATGACCGCTGGCTTGATTTAAAAATATGTTGTTTTTGACTCATTTGACAGAAAAGAGGGAGGAGTGTAGAAAAATAATACATTTCCTTTAATGGGCTGAAAGTGGCTTCGGGGTTTGACCTGTAACAGGCAGGTTGCTAGTTTGAATTTGTCTCAGTTGTGTCATTGAGTTCCTGGGTAAGACACTTTACCCGCCTTGCCTGCTGGCCGTGGTCAAAGGGCCCGGTGCCACCGATTGTATGGCAGCCTCTCCATTCATCCCCAGGGCAGCTGTGGTTAGACTGTAGTTTACCACCATCGACATGTAAATGTGTGTATGAATGGATAATAACTGATTGTATTTAAATGGAATTTGGACTTGATAAAACACTATAAAAAATGCAAACCATCTCCTTTTTCTTTTTTTGTGCCATCTCATTTTTTGTCAAAAACATTAGATCATTGGTTAGAATACTTTGAGAGCTCATTTCTAGCCTTAAAATGTTCACATGCAATGCTTGTAGCACTTGTTTTTATGCTCTGTTTTGTAATCGACAAAATGGAAAAGTGTCTCACCATCTCTGTATCTTCTGAAAGGAGTTGGGACAATGAGTGTTTTGATTTAGGTACAAGTATTGATTAAGGTTTAGGTACAAGTATTGATCTAGTGATGACAGACCTGGGCCAAAAACACTGTAGGAACCATTGCACTGCTGTGTTTTACTAGCATAATTTCAGTGGTAGATGAGTCTGGACACAGAACAGATCTATGTTCAGTGATACAGTATTATGCTTTAAAATAGACTTTATTTTAAGGCATTAAACCAGCTTTTATCCTATGAGACTGCGCTATACATTTTACTCTGTATGAATCCCCCCATGAATCTGTAAAGCCAGCTTGATTTCAGAGAAAAGCACTGTAGCCTTGCATCAAGAAGGACGTGGCTGTAGGTGTTTCTGTAAAGAGTTGATTACTTGCAAATTCCCAGCAATTTAATTTGCAATGGTCCCCAGACGTGGTAAGTCAGTGGTACAGTTATGGGTTTGACAATGGCGGACGGACACCGTTTGAGACCGCTATGCCTTATTACAATGTCCAGTTCTTTGAAAAATGCTTGTCTTGAAAATAGATGTTTTTATTATTCCCGAGACCAAATCAATTTCTCGTTTTCCATCAGCCATTGTATGTAAGATGAAAATAAATACCCACATACTAATCACATGTTTTGCTGGCAAAACTTTGGCATGACAGATTTGCTTTGACCATCTAAACAAAGGGCAGAAAACTTCTATCATCGTGGGCCTTCCAGCAGGCTCTGTGAGGCAAATTTAAAAACTAATTGGTTAAAAGCACCGTTTCAGAACAGTTTGTGTACTAAATGTAGACATACTCTTCTGATTCTGAAGGCCCTGGGCAGACTAGATAGCCTCTGGCCGCACAGAGACTGAAATCTGATAGGACGGAATAATCCACACAGCATATGGGAAGCAGCACAGCCAAGAGAAACATTAAGAAAAAAGACAATAGACTATTGGAAGCAGATCAATAAATTCTAATGTAACAAACATTTGGGCCAGCAGAGAAAGGCCTCGCAGGTCTTGACAGACCACCGCTGCAGTGGTTGCAATGACCCTAAAATGTCTTCACGATAATAGAAGCACCCTTTTACTAATGTTGATATAAAATAGCATGTCTCTAAAATCAGAAATTGGCTGGATAAGTTAAACTCTAATGCGAGATGTGAAAGGAAGAAATCATTTTGGAGCAGCAGGAACCTGGCCCAATTGCATGACTTATTGGAATCCTCAATTAATTTTATTGTGTATTCAAGGATTCAAGGATTTTTTTGTTTTATTGTCATACCCCCTAGCTAGCTCGTCGTACAAAATTGGGACTCAGGTCCCAGATCAAAAGTCCACCACAACAGAAAATAAATAAATAAATAAACAATAAAGTAATTTAAGTGATATATAATTATCTGTTCGTCTGTTACTAATCTATGAGGTGAAGCTGCATTCGGTACAGCTTGAGTTCAAGAGTCTGATGGCAAGTGGGAGAAAAAAATCACAAGACCAATTGTAAAAAAACAAAAATCATGTTGAACCCTTCAACCTGGGGTCACATCCTAGTAAATCCACCAATGAGTGGCAGAGAATTAAAGTATTGAAAGTCTAGGGCTGTCAAAGCCCAGATTCGCAGTGACTTGAAACAAGTTGTACATGCAAAAACCCCCGCCTCAAACTTCTCAAGCTGAAAGGGAAGTTAAACTGTAAAACAGTCTTCATATTATTATTTAAAGTATACATAAATACTCAATAAATGGCTTTCCTCTCAGCCAAGCAAGTGAAAAAATAGCATTGAGAACATGTCACTCATGCAATCTATAAGTGAAAAGAACTGAATTAACGATTCAAAATTAGACAGACTGAGCAGATTGATTATTCTGAAGGCTGGAATGACTGTGTGAGGGATGAAAGTTAATGCTGAGTAAGTATGCGTGTGTGTGTGTGTGTGTGTGTGTGTCTGTGTGTGTGTGTGTGTGTGTGTGTGTGTGTGTGTGTGTGTGTGTGTGTGTGTGTGTGTGTGTGTGTGTGTGTGTGTAAGGAGGGGGCAGTGGACAGATAAATGACATGACATGTGACACTTAAAAATGTACAAGTCTGGCCCCCTACTCCCTCTGCTTGTCTCTGCCCACCCAAGATTGACACACAGACCCCTGGTCCAAAACGCACGCCCTCACACACAAAGCCCACATTGCATTGTAAATCAGGTTTGATTTGTCAGAGCATCGTGCCTTTGCTGTCAGTTGGCTCCGTCTGAGTGTCAGATGAGGGTTACGAGTATAGGGAGAAGAGCAAATGCGAGAGAGTGTGTGTGCGTGCGTGTGTGTGTGTGTGTGTGTGCATGCAAGCATGCAGTTGTGTGTGTGTGATTTGGTGTCAGCTACTTAATGGGAGTCTGCCACCACAGAGTCTTCACTGCTTCATCAGTGGGATCCTTTCTCGTGCGATTTAACAGCCTCATTGTCTCCTGTGGAGTGTGCAGAGATGGCACTCTTTGTGTCTGTATCTGTCCAATTAGTAACAGATTTTGTACAAATAAATTCATATCGGGATGTGAGTGTTTCATAGCAACAGTGTTGGCTCAATTGTTGGATTTTAAAGTTGCTTTTTTGTGCCTCTCATCTCGCATAATTATACACTGATAAACTGCTCCTTTATCTTCACACTTCTAAATGTACTTCAACGGGAGTTTCAGTCATTCACTTTAAACGCACTGTCACACAGACAGGTGGTTGAATGATTAGTCAGGCTTATGGACCTGGTGCATGATTGTATAGGGCTCTAAACAGAATTGGATTCTGTTTAGAGCAGGAATATTACTGCTTTCCACAGCCCAGCTAACGTCTGCTTTGTATCATGTATGTTTGAATGGCCATTCTATGCAGTCATATTCTGAAAATTAGAATACATATTCTGATGAGGCTTATTTCAGATTGAAACATGGATCAGTGTGTATTTTACATGTTTCATTTACTGACTTGAGTAAATTTGTTGGATAAGACTGTACATGTAAATATGCATCTTGAACAATTTTCACAGTTTACAACATTAAATACTGACATTTTAAACAAATGTCTGTGTTCAAACACTATTCGAGAGTAACACATAATTGTAAAATGTTGTAAAAGTCTGACATATTTTTCAAATGATTTTAGAAATAAAATCCTGGTATATACCAATAAAACGAATAAACCTTTGTTTTATTGTAGCTCTCTCCGATTCTTTAGCATTACTACCCTGCAGAAAGGTCCTGGTCCAACAAGATGTGTATCCGGTTTTCTTTCATGCTTGCTTCCTAATGTAAAATGCAGTGTTAATTTGTTTCCATGTGTGTCCCTTTGCCTGTAGGCCAGAACATTTTATTTTAATTTTTAATAAACTCCTTGTAAAGGCAATTGGTCGCACAGATTTGGTTTTAATTCGGAAAATAATACACTTTTTCATCCTCTTAGCACTACTTTGGGTTAGCCCATCACATAAATTCTCAATAAAATCAATGTTTGCACATAATGTGCAGGAATTTGCATGATGAATAGCTTTGTAAGGGACTGTAAAGGTAGATTTAACCTTTTCTAATAAAAGGCTCATTTAGCTCACATTTTTTGTGGTCAGTTAATATTAAAGTCTCACTGGTTACCCAGTTTTTCAAACCACAGTTGTCTCTTTCCTTTAAGATGAAATACTTTGAGCCGCGACAAACTGTCTTCAAGCTGCAGAGCGTTTGATGGGATAGTAGTCATTGCTATTTTTTCCGCACTGCCAGAGCCAGTCACCTGTCAGTCACAAAGCACAGCTATTATATTGCTTGGGGATTTTTCTTTTCAGGCGTTTGTCTTCACTGCAGTGGGTGATTACCTGCTCTGTTTATTGCTGCTAAAAATGTACAATGAACCATCCTCTTAAGTAAATAAAACATGTCACAACACTATTAAGATGTGTCATAAATATACACTAAGCTTTCCTGGATATAGATAAAATACAATGGAAAGGATTTTCCATTTAATTAGATATCTAGCTTTTAAATTAATGCAGTCTTTTTTTTAACGATGGCTGTACATTCCCATTGTTCTTATCACTTATATTTGTCCTGTCTGTTCTTTTCTCTGTTAGTTCTTTTTAACAGCTCAATACCTTTGTTTTATCATTCTTATTCTTCTCTGCACCGTGTCTTTTAAATTTAACTTACCCCTTAGAACATTTTCTGAATTTGTCACCAGTCCTGGTTTGAGTTATCAAATAACATCTTTCGTGTTTTTTTTCTTTATGCTCTTATAAGAGCATAAAGTTATTTATTTTTATATTATTTTAGTTAAATGTAGTCTGGTAAAAACCAGCCCTCTGTACTACACTTAGAGATTCTGGGCTCTCAGCCAGAAACAATTGCTTCCTGGAAGTGTGAACTCTGTTGATGTTTTAAATTTTACCCAGTTGTTAATGTTTGTCTATGACATATGTAATTCCCTAATGCTATGACTCTTACCAGAAATTGTATGCACTGTAAATGGGTGTCTTCCATTGGAAAGGTAGAAGTGCCTAGCTGAAGAAGGCGGCTGTTAATGTTGATTCAATATTTGGAAGTGTGACCAACACAGACTGAAAGGCTTTGTTCACTTTGTCCACTGCCACTGCTAAAGCTACCTACAGGCAGACTACAATTCTAAAACAGCTCAGAAAACTGACAACATCAATCACAATTTCTCCTTCAGTTTGCTAGTGATGCAAAATCACAAGTCAACAGATACTGGCAGTTTTAACAGTGAGTATTACTTTTGGTCCTTAACTCTACGTTAAGAACTTAACTCCATGTTCACAATTTTCTTACATGAAAATGTTCATGCATTGTATTATTTCTCAAATCCTTAACACCCGCTTTAGCAATAGACTTCAAAAATGTATGTAGCCTTGCTTTCCAAACATTTTTTTTTGCAGTTGGACACAAAAACATTCTTTCAACGAATGCTTTAGAGGTAATATTCTAGTGTAATCTTGCTTTTGATGTCCACAGGCTTTGATTTTTATGAGCATGTAACTTAACATTTTATATGATGAGTGATATGCACATTTCTGTTTCTAATCACGTCTTCTCCAAGTTAGATATAGAGGAGGGGATTGCTCCCCTCCGTGCCCTAATGGAGTGTAGGTGTCATGAAGAGGCTGAAAGGAGCCAAGCAGAAAGTTGCAGCAGGCTGGCAGCAGGCAGACAACAGCAGCAGCAGTGAATGATGTGCAGAAAGCAGCAGGATGCTTTCCAGTTTAAATAGACCAAATATGCTTAATATTTTCTGAAGATCACATATGAAGTAGCTGCATAGCTTGGGATGACTGTCTTAGCTCACGAGTATCACATAATGAAGTATTATGTACTGTTCTTATTTTTGTTCATGAATATTCATTTTCAAGAATGTTGTAAACTGTAGTGTTGTGAAAAAGCTTGAAAGAACAAAAATCAATGACAGTTGAGGGTTTCTTTTCCCATTCATATGTGCAAATTAGAATTAGAAGTGGCAGTATTATTCTAGCCCAAGAGCGTCAACATTTGGCAGCAACACTGATTATGATCATTTTTCTGGTTTTATACAAAGTCATGACAAATCCTCAAAATATCCCATATGCAAATTGGTAGATTAGTACAATACTTTTCACCTACTGGAAAACAGCTAATTTCATTTGTTACTTTCCAGCAAGTGTCAGGCCATTTGCCACAACATAGCCACAGTTATGCAAAAAAAAAAAAAAAAAAAATTTTAACAACAAACAAAGAACTATCCAGGGACTCAAAACAGTTGACTATTAATCAACAACAAATTATTTTTTTGACAATTTACTTAAGTGGAAGATAAAAAATGTGGGCAGACAGTGCGCCTGATACAAGGATGCATCTAAATTAGATTATGTCGCTTCCTGTTGATATTTTTGTTTCGCACAAGTATCAGTCACTGTTCCATGTGTGTATTTCTGTTGAATATGTGCGCAAAAGATGCTGACAGAGTGCAAACATAATCAGTTGTGCAGCATCACAGCGTTTCCCCACCTTTGTGGAGATTTATCATTCTAGCATTGTAAACGCTTGTCACGTTTTATCCGAACACGCCTGCCCCATTAATGGAGATGGGAGGGAGGACAGCGCTCGCTGTCATTAGAAAACATGATATGCCAATGATTTAGGACTTCACCGCATTTGTGCTTAACACATTCAGAAGTCAAAACTGTGTAGCTTCGACAAAATTAGAAGAAGGCATTAGATCTTGTCTGGTAAACTTGCGGGGTGGGTGGAGGAAACTGACAGTCTTCCGATTATCTCAGGAGTGTTACACTGACTATGGTGTTCTCCAAATCAATCAACAGGTTTAGCATGAAACATTTTGTTTCTTTTATTGGAAAGCTATTTTGTTACCTTAGGACTTAGCCATTTAATTGAAAAGAGGATAAAAAGGCATAAACAAAACTGTAGGAACAGTCTGTGCTCGGAGTGGGAAGCTCAAAATGTATTCAGTGGATTAAGAAAAAAACCTGTATGAAAATGGATGCAAGTACTTTGCGTTACAAATATATTTATTCTTCTTTCACATGTTGTCACCTTTAAACCTAAAACTTCAAAGTACTTTATTTGTGTTTTATAGGAAGAACCAGAGACGCATAAAGCTAAGAAGTCAAAGAGCACGGATTCATATTTGCAGTTGTAGCAATAAATAATATGGGTGTCCCAATACCACTTCAGGTAGTTGCCGATACTGAGTTGGTACTTAGACTTTACACAGTAACTTTTGAAAACAAATCCGTTTTCAAAAGCTATTGAACTTTGAAACAGAAGAAGAGCCACCCTGTTCTGTTTCTGTAGAACAGGGTGCCTCTTCTTCTGTTTAAGCGTAATCCTTCTGACTGATTCAACATGTCATATTTAGTCTTTAGATGCTTCATCAAGTTACTCGATAAAAGATGCACTTTTTTTTTAGAGTTTATATCTACAGCCCCATCCAGACCCAAAAGTTGGGCTGGGTCAAGCCAAATTTATTTGCTTAATATTCAGGTCTGACCTTTGTGGCTCATTTAATAAGCATATAATACTGTTCAAAAGAGGATGCACAGTGAAGTTGTGTTAATCTACTTATTATAGCCTGAATAGAGAAGTAGGCAGCTTGTTGAGGAAGAAAAAAAAAGTAAGGAGCAGATTTGACATTTGAATGTAACAAGCACAATGAGCTGTACAATAAATGAGGATGCAGCTCCACCCTGCTCCTGTCAGTCAGTCACACGTATCCCAGATGACAAAAGCGAAAAACGGGAGAAGTTACTTACTGTACTGGGGGTCTAAAAGCAACAGCAAAATACAAAAAAAACTCAATTGAAATATAATGTCAAGATAATCAAATCTTAAGTTGTTTACTATTCAGTCCAAGCATCATTGTAGAAAACATTTTGGTTTCTGTTTATTTCAATAATTATCCCTAATTATAGCAGCAATTACAATAAATATATCAGCATAACATTAAAAGGTTCTTCAAGGGCCAAGCAGTGTGAATTAGCAATGGCTAAAAAGACTAATGTATATAACATGTTGATTGTTTATAATTGTCCTTATCAAATAATTAAATAAAACCACTTGATTGGTTTGAGATCACAATCTGAATACTTCTGAATACTACAATACTAATCAGAATACAGTTAAATGTGCAGAAAGTATTTGCATCCATTTCAAATGGATGCAAATACTATAATTTCTCCCCATTAAGCTTTACTCAAAAGAGACACTGAAATCAGAAGTACATAAGCCCCCCACCAAATTGGTCTCAAAGTTCATCAAAGCTCTCTCAGTCATTCTCATCAGAATCATTACTGTCCTCTTCAGAAACTATAACCATGACACCAACAGATGTAATTTGTCATATGTACACATTACTATTTATAATGTTTAAAGGACAGTGTAAAATTTGCAGATGTTAGAGATCAGTACAATTCCTACTAAATAGGTGCAATTCTGCCGCATGTGAGTACAATATCTGATGTGTTTAAAAAATGTCCTGCCTGACTCAGACAGACAGAACAAGGCACTGTGTATTTTTGTAGATGTATAGCTCAGTGGGACATTATAGGGGGTTTCTTTTTGTTATTTTTGGTACATTTTCATATCCTTTACACTTTGGGATTGAATTGAATTTGAGTCCAGGAGTATTTCCCTCCGTTGACGGTAATTTGTCATGACACATTTCCTGCCGTAGAAAGCTGAATTATCTTGGGCGTTTGCATCTGCCCACTTGCTCAACTCCCCCTTAGAGACATTCCTCAAAGCACAGCTCATTTTTAGTCCTTAAACACGGCCACAGTCATACATAACACACATGCACACACACACAGCTCTATGAATTAGCAAACACTGCAGGTATGAAAATGGGCGTAAAGTGGATTATCTTCCCATCTCTCTCTGCAGAAAAGTGTGTTAGTAAAGTAAAGTAAAAAAACCAAACTCTTTAAAGTGTTTTTGGACAATTTTACAAAGAGCATTACTTGCATAGTAAAATAGCTAAGATTTAAACATCTATTGCAGTTGCACTCAAAACTTTATTCTCTGCGTCGGGCGGGGGGGGGGGCGGGGGGGGGCGGGCGGGGGGGGGGGGGGGGGGGGGGGGGGGGGGCGGTCGGGGGGGGGGGGTT
>CAEGAF010196627.1:0-14428 GCA_903067075.1 Micropoecilia bifurca
TTTATTTTTGTTTTGTATCTAAATGTTTGGTTATAATTTCACAGGACTTCACCTACTGTCAATACGCCTCCCACTACAGACAACAGGTATTGCCAATTTGTTGAAAGTTGTTTGGACATTTCTACATGGTTTGGAGATGAATCTATCTGCAAAGCATGAAGAAAATCAACCATAGCTAATATTATCCAGAATCCTGAAGTATTTCAAATACAGAGTCCTTGACTCTCTTTGCATTTCATTATCATCTTCCAAATAAAAAATAATCTGTTTATGTAGAGGAGAATGTGGTGGGTTGTCACACTTTTCCTTTCATCTAATTTAGAAATTACGCTATGCTTGTTCATTCTCTTTTCAGTGTGTGATGGAACCCATAAATGTCTTGCCAGAACCGAGCAACTTTATCCTTCTCAAAATATTTTTTTTTCCAATTATTTCCTCCGCCAAATACAGCTTGTAATTTTATTTTAATGGTAAACCATTTAGAAATGAGGCTTCTGGATAAAAATTAGTTTTAATACAATCTTCCAATTTATAATGTCTAATTTATTGGTTGAGTCTACAACATCTTATATGCCATGATTTGACACCTTTAATTATAATTTCAAATTTTTATGAATACATCACAATGTTTGCAAATTCAGGATAAAATCTGTTTGGGATATTTTGATTGTGAGAAAAATTACAAACAAGTTTTGAAAAGTTTTTTGAGGTCAGTAAAAGATCACAGATATAATGCTAACATTATTTACACACATGACAATTCATAAACCTAAAAGTATTTTTCTAGAGGTAATAGGCTGCAACAATTGTATTGCACATTGCTTCTTTTGCAGAATTTCTGTTTAATGACTCTTTGGCTTTTGCAGAATCTCATCCACCATCATTCCACCACCTGATACAACAACAGATGACAGGTATTCAAATTTAATGACCACTTTATTTGTCACAGCCTGCTGGGTATATTTAATATTTCTGAAAACCTAAATGTTTGGATATGATTTTACAGGACTCCATCTACCATCCATCCACCTCCCACTACAGACAACAGGTAGAGCCACATTTGATGCCATAATTTCAAACTTCTGACTCTATATGCAGAACAACAAAGAAACAAAGCATTGCTACTGTTATAAGACATAACCAACACAAATTCCTGAAAAGGATTGTTGATGTTGTAGCTATAAGTATTTTATTACAGCTAATAGGCTGAAAAGATTATAATGTTCAATGATGTTCTGGTTTTTATAGAATCTCACCCACCATCATTCCACCACCTGCTACAACAACAGATAACAGGTATTCACAAATTTAATGCCTTCATTTAAGTTATTTGTCTAAACCTTTAACGTACAGTTTGAGTGACAGGTTGTTTAATATTCTTTTATTGCTTAGTTGAATGAGTGTTTGCAATTTTCACTTCTGTTTTTTGTCGCAAGTTCTAACCTACCATTAATCGACCACTTTTAAGACATGATCATTATTTTACCCATTTTATTTCAAATGCAAATATCTTGAATTACATTCTTTTTTTCTTCCAAGAGCAATAAGACCATACCTTTTAATTCTAAAAATAATTTTAAATATGGTTTTATTGAAAGCAGTGGAAGCAATAAAACATTGCAGTGGCAATACTTGGGATTTGTTTGACCTACCACAAACCCAAATATCTGATAAAACTACAGATTTTTGTATTCAGGCTAGTCATTTAAAAAAAAAACACTAGCATTTTTCTAAGCTTTGAAAGTATTTTATTTAGCTGAACATTAGAATTAATCTAAGGATAACAACAACATATTTTAAACTAACTAGTTTATGACACAGTCACATTGGTAAATTAGCAAAAAGCTGATGTAGTTTAAATGGCCTCTTTAGTTTTTTTTCCAAGTAATCTCTTCTACAAATAAAATCGCTTACTTAAATTTTTTAATTAAAATTATCTGTCCTTTATAAATTATGCAGTATATAAATTTTTAAGAGAAAATATATCTCATTTTTATAACTAGATAAGATGAAAAACATTATGATTGTCAGTTAACCTAAAAATAAGTTTTGAATTGTTTTAGCCAGGGTTCATAGCTCCGTACTTTAAAGACAAACAAATTTATGTTTCAAGTCAAGTCAGTGTTGCCGATACAATCTATATCACACAGATACTTATACTTAACACAACAGACATAACATATATGTGTATTAGCTGTAAGTGCTATTCTACAAATATAAAGGCTGCTAAAAAACAAAATTGTAAAATAATCCTTTGATTTTTACAGATTCCCATACACCACCGTTCCACCACCGGATTTGACGACAGACAACAGGTAAATCCAAATTAATGGGTCTGTTTGTATGTGTAGAAAATATTGCAGGATTTTTAGCCAGATGATCAAATGTTCAAATTTAACTTTTAAAAACTTTTAGACGTTAAGTCAAGGTCCACAGCTGTAATGATAGCATAATTCACACATGACAATTTATTTTGTTGCTGAAAGTATACTGACATAGACATTAACAGGCAGCAAAAATGACATTGTCTAATAAGGCTTTTACTTTTTCAGAATCCCAACCACGATGACTCCACCACCTACTACAACAGATGATGACAGGTATTGCCAAATTCATTTAGCAAAGCCTTAGAGATGGTCCCTATGATGGGTCATTCATATTTGTCCATTGCTATGTAAAGTGTTATTACTTTCATTTCTGATGACATTTTATTTATTTTTACTTCCATGACAATTAATCCACCTTGTTCAAAAGTATGCAGATACTTTGTCCATTCAAATGTCTTAATAAAGAAAATCCAAAAACAATCATAATATGGCAATCTAAGTTAATATATCAATTAATATCTGCAGTGCAATTCCAACTGAATATGCAAACATCAGGTTTAACTATAAATCTTTGTCACTAAGCTCAAAATCACTTAGGATTTTCAACTGGAGATTTCTTCATCAGGGCTCGAAACTGTGACAATTTAGTTTATTTAAAAATGTGACTGACGCTACAAATAAGGAAGTAAACAGTCAAGAGAAACAAATAGCACTTATATAGATGGTGTCTATAGGAACTGTTTTACATGGTGGCCCTCACAAAGTCCAGTGTTGATCAATTTAAAACTGATCAACATTTTAAAGTTTGATCAAATATATTTTCCATGGGAATACCTTCAAAACCTGATTGTTGATACCTACATACCTTCAAAGTGCAGTAATATAACACACTACATTTTACTACGACTGCACTTGACTAAAACACATAGCTTAAATTTAACACAGGATGACTGAACTGATGTATATTCTAAGGATGTTTTTTTTCTCTTGTAGCATTTTTTGCTTCTCTCCTGGTATGGTGGCCTCTCCCATCCTCTCTGTCCTGCTGGCGTTGATCCTTCTGCTGTCATGATGTTCGCCTCCCAAATAAACTTCTATCTCTGCATAGGCAGCAAAAATGATTAGCAATGCATACATGTTATAATGACAGTGCAACTTGACATTTGTCCTAAAATTGTGAATTCTTTGATCAACAAACTGGGAAGCAGTGTATTACCTTAAGAAATCAGCATATATATAGTGCCTGAACAATATTTGGTGATGGGGCTTGATTCTTATTAACATGTACCTACAGATATTTAAGATTGCAGCAAAAGCCTTTCTGAAGTATGATTTTGTTTTATGATAACAGATACACCTATTCACAGCTCTTTAATTTCTGAATCAAACTCAGAATATTCTGTTTGAAGATTACATCTTTTCATAAATATTTAACCACATGCTAATATCTTTAATCATGGGTGCCTGGTGGCTTAATGATAAAGGACATATTTTAATTAGATATGTGTGAATTTTTGCTTTGCAAAAACTGAACAAGTGAATTAAACTTATAAAAATTCCCATTGGTTGTATGTCGTTTCTTTTTATCAGACATTTGAGATTTTACTGTTTCACTGCACACACAAAAAAAATCTAATATTTTCTTCACCAGAGTTGGTGATGCTGACACCATCCTTGAGATAATGCATTGTTTCAAACAATAACACATTTTCCTATGAGATTTTGTTAAATTTAACCAGACTTGGATGTTTTATTTGAAGGAAAAATCCTCATTGGTCTATATATATGGAAAAAAGTGAAGTTGTGGTCATATGAACATAACCAACACAGGTCAACTTCTTTGAACACTTCATGCCTTGTCTATTCCCTGGTGTTGGAAAAATATCCACTTTTTATCTAATATCTTTCTTTTTCTGTATTCTTGTCCTCATTGATACTTTCGCAGTGAGTTAATTTGATCTTATTTGAAGGACACAAATAAGCAAATATCAATAAACACCTACTAAAACAATTTTATTCATAGTTCATCATATTCTCTATAATCAGTGTCTGATGTGAACTCAAGAAAACTGAATGTACAAAGTATAAGTTTAAGTTTGTGCACATGGAGTACATGTAGCCAGTTCACTAAAACTCTGTACTGTCCCTTTAATGTCTTTGATATGGATGTATATTTCAAAAAGGAAAACCTGGCATGTGAACAGGAGTATCTAGGATTACTTTATCTGCAGATCATTTTAAGTAGTAGAGATCTTTGAATCCATGGTCTGCACTCCAAATCTAAATAGAAACAGTTTCATTGTATCAATATATAATCAATCAAATTTTATTTGTATAGCACATTTTAGCAGCAAGGCATTTCAAAGTGCTTTACACAATTAAAATAAAAATAAAACAGAAAGAGACAGATTTTGAAAAAGATAAAAACATTATTAAAAGTAAAAATAAAAACATTAATAAAAACATAAATCCACAGGAGGACTTCTACTTATGGGGTTTCCTCGAACAGAGTTTTGGCAGAGCGACATCATACAAGGATTCTCAAACCTCAGAGTTTTTGCAACTTACAAGGATTCTCAAACCTAAGATATTAAAACCCGTAACTTAGCCATAAGAAACTCTAAACAGGTGGGTTTTAATTTGAGATTTAAAGGCCCTCAGTGTTTCAGCTGTTTTAGAGTTTTCTGGAAGTTTGTTCCAAATTTGTGGTGCATAGAAACTGAATGCTGCTTCTCATTTGGTTTTGGTTCTGAGGATGCAGAGTAGAACCAGAACCAGAAGATCTGAGGGGTCTAGACGGTTGGTACAGCAATAACAGATCTTTAAGGTATTGTGGTGCCAAACCGTTCAGTGATTTATAAACTAACAGTATTTTAAAGAGTATTCTTTAAAACTGGTGTTGTGATGGACCGAGTTAAAAACAGGAGGAGTCACAGGATATTAATTAGAAAAATGTTTTTTTTATTTTAACTCATAGATTATACAATGACAAAAAGATAAACTGGGCTCATAAAAGAGGTCAAAGAAACAAAACTGAACTCAGGCAAAAATGAAATCAAACTGGCTGCACAAACAAACATAACTGACCTAACAAAGAAATGACACACAGGAGTTTATATACTGGCTGATCAGACCAATTAAGACAATAGGGGTGAATAAACAGAATACAATTACAAACACAAAACAAATAACAGTACAGCTAGGTTTGGCTAAACTAAAATAAAAAACAAAAAATATTAAAGTTTAAATACTAACATTTACTTGAATACAAAATTTATTTAAATAGATAAACTACAAATTTCCCCTGCCAGCAGGAACTAGTGGTTCAGTCCAATCAGCATTTATGCTGCTGAGGCCCCAGCTTTTGTCTGGCCGCTACAAAGCAGATAAGTACCGGCAAAAGAAAACAAAGTTAATCTTATGCAAGCAAATTAAACTTTAAAGTTGATATAAATACATATGCTAACTAAATGTGCGTACTAACATAAAGAACAAATGTATCCAAATCAACTAAAACATTTTACTCAAACTAAAGTGTTGTGTTTGAATGAAAAAATAAACTGCATAAAAGAGTTACCGACCTCAGAGTGTGGCCATGGATTTGGCCACACTCTGAGTTTTAGTGAGAACGCGAGAGGCAGCGTTCTGGATCAGTTGCAGCTGTTTGACTGATCTGTTAGTCAGACCTGTGAAGACACTGTTTCAGTAATCGAACTGAACTATAACAGAATTACCTTACTAGAAATGGAACTTCTGCACAAAACAAAAGCAGATTGAGAATGCAATGTAAATGCCAGCAGCATTTACAAATAATTCATGAATGAAGAGTATTGGGGAAAATATATAACTGGTATATAGAATACCTGAGCTGGCTCTGCAGTTTTAGCAGAGCTAAAACTATAAGCTTTAGCAAAAGAAAAGTTTGAAGCCTAATTTTATTAGTAATACATTACATCTGACAAAAGAAATGCCAACAGACACTGGTTTCCGATGTACTGTATATTAATAATTTGCTTTGTGTGCATTGATATTAAATAAATTTAATGAAATTCACATAAAAATATAAAAGTAGATGTTTTATTGTACATAGTCTATGTACAATATACTACATAGTGTCTAAAGTTCTGACTTTAGACACAGCTGTAAAAATATTTTTCCTTCTGCACTGATTAGAACACAAGCTGCTGCAACATCCACAAACCTGTGCAAAAGTTTTGAACCATTTCTTATTCCTTTATAATTTCATTTTAAAGGAGCCAGATTTTTGTGATCTCTATCAACACCTCTCCAGTCATCCTCAAAGTTTTTCAGGTCTTTTTAATTTCTTTCCAAAAGAAAATTACAGAAAGACAGGGAGGCTGTGGAATATGACAATTTCAAAAGATTACAAGAAAGTCTAGTTGCTTAGAAGAAAAATTATAGAAAAGCTTTAGAAAGGAAGTGGGATTCATCGTAAGAAAATACTTACAACAATGTCTCCCAGCATAATAGGAAAAGGCTAAAGTGGAAAAAGTGGTAAAGAATGTCTCTAGAGTAACATGGCTGTTAAACACTGATTAATAACAAGATGTCCAAGAGAGTATTTTATTTTCTTGACTCAACCGGTATATCTTGCACATAGCTGATTTGAGTCCCGTCCTGTTGTACTTCACCCCCTGCTTCTTTTTCTTACTATACTGTTTGCATTGAGTCAGTGATGCCGTTTGTGTTGGGGTTCTGCTCTGTATTCACTGAACTCACTGCCGCCTGTTCCACTCTTTATTTTAATGTGAAAACACACTCAAATTTGGAATTATAAATCATTAAATTCACATTGTGAAAAAGTCTGGTATCATCTGTTTAAAATGTGTGATATTGCCACCACACCACATCTCTGATGATATTCTTTTGTTGATGTGTTGTTGATTTTGTAGCAAACCTACCATTGGAAATTATGGCCTAAAAGTTCCAGTTTGATTTCATGAGACAATAACAATTACTCCCACAAGATTTTACAGGTTTTAGGCAGGCTTGGCTGTTGAATCTGAATAAAATAATCTTGTGCGTTGAGTCCTGTCCACACAGACAAAAATAACATCTACTTAATACTGACTTGAAGGGGATGAATTCTTATGTAATCACTTATTTTAGGGTAAATATGATTTAATTTTCATCATTTTGTACAAATCCACTTTCACATTGACATGAAAAAGACATTTTGTAATGTTTTTTGTTAATTTTGTTCATGATTGATTTGTAATAAAATGGGGACATATTCAAAGGTGATGTGTAAGTTTTATAGGCACCGTATGCCAATACAGAACCAGCTCAGAATAAACAGCTGCTCCAGCTTTAAGGCATTGTCATGTTGTTCTGTAATTTCAAAACCCACATGCAAAACAACTCTCAGGAAAACCGTATATGGGATTTATTTACAGAATAAAACGCAAAGGAATGATTCGACAAAGGGATCCACGGAGTATCTGATCTGGAATAGAGTGGGTGGAGGACAGCGACCTGGAGGCAGATAAAACAGATAAGGACCCAGAGGGGAGAAATTGACTCTTTATGGACTGGTCCTACTTGTGGGGACCTGAGCCAGTTTCAGGTTTAGGTGGCGGCAAGATAGAAGACTAGAAGGTGTCCTTCTTTGTAGAGGAATGGAAAAAGGAGTGTCTTACGCATGGAGTATCCAGGTGGCGCTTAAAACCCTAGACTTCAAGGCTGTGAGTAATTTGGCTGAGATCTGATGACCACAAAGGAGAGACAAGAACAAGTAAGAAAGCTAACTGGCTAAATCACTCCTAGGAATATCTTAGCTAAACATTACCATGATGGTGAAACACTCTGGCTGGGAAACGCCGGGGAACCGCTCCTCTTATGCATCCGCTGATGATCCAGAGGTGTGTCAAAACACACCTGTGAGGAAAACCACACCTGTCTGAAGACCACCTATAGAGGAATAGATGGATAGCTGGTGAAGCAGAAGATCCTGACAAGCATAACAAGCAGAATGGACTGAAACCCAATTTTAGTGGTTGAAAAGTTGTGTTCCCCCTCCCATCAAATCTAATGGTTCCTAATAGACTGTGTTCTTTCTGCTGTTGATAAAAACCTATTCTGAATCAAATTTCAGTTAAAGGTGTTGTGCCTCTAACTAGTTCAACTGGACCATTTGGAAGTTTGCCTATACTGAACAGTCTTGGACGTTGCGGTTGATGATATCATTGGTTTGCATGTTATGTGAGGATTTATAGTCTTAAGTTCACGTAAGAAATTACAACTATGCTCGTTTCGTGCGAGTGGAAGGAACAAGAAACAAAAATTAAGAGTTACACATTTGTTTCTCAGCTTATCCAAAGTTGAATATCACAGGTTTAAAAATAAAATGTTTGCATATATAAGTCTGGCTATCATGTAATTTTCAGTCTTACTGTGGTGGGTCAGACTGCAATCATCCCTCTTTGTTTTTCACGTGATGATTAATATCACCAGTTAATCACACGCAGAGGACTAGCCAAAAGGTTGTGGACCTGATCAGGTTCCCCTTCAGGTGAACTTGTTTGACCTGTTATGACAAGTCAAACAGGTTCAAGCTGGAGAGGAATGTACCAGTAAGTAGTTAGTGTCTCATCACTCCTTTCATTTCATGACTTTTGACTTCAATGGTCGTCCCAAACATAGCATAACAGAAAACACTGAACATAAAGTCCCCTGGCGTGTGCTACCTGCTTTTCATTGGACATTCACAGAAATACAAAACTAATGCAAATCACTCTGTCAAAATAAAGGTTTTTTGGTGTTTTTTTTATTGTGATCTTATTAGATACTGTCTAAATGAAACAAAGTGTCAGTTCACACACTCTGTCTATAATACAAACTTGGACTGCAAATTCTTGATGTTGCTGTTTATAATGTATATAAACTCTGATGAGGAATCAATAGCTACTTTTAAAAGAGTGTTGACTAATTTTAGTAGCTTTAATGCAGTGTTTGTTTTAATTTTACCTTCAACGTGAGTATTTTGAAGTAGAATAAACTGCCCTGTAAGTATCATTTGATTAAGAATTTTAGATATTATTTATCTATTAATAGCTATTAATTAGCTGATAATGTACAAACCACGCTTCATATTTAGAGGAAAGAGAATTTGAGAGACTTTGAGGGCGGCATTGGTAACCAGATATAATTTTAGTATATTAGGAACTGATAATGTGCTGTGGTTTTTTTTTTTTCAGTATGACTTTCAGTATGACGCTGACGCCTTGAAATAATCCAACCTGTTTTGTAACACAGTGAGGTTTTAAAAGTGCTTTCTGTTTGTTTGGAATCTCATTTCATCAGATGTTCAGCTGCTGAAAGTCTTTATACAAGTAGGAGATTAATTACTATAAAAATTTATGGAATCTACTGAAAGTCTTGCGTCTTAACTGATACATACTTTAGTATTTTAACATTTAATTTCATCTAATGTGTTTTCTGTCAAGATCAAAGACTTTATCCACAAAGCCAGCATGAAGATGAAAGGCTACATTTTTCTTTTGGTGCACCTTGCACTTTCTTCAGGACTCTCCATTACTGGAGTAAGTATATTTTTGCATAAACCACAGGTTAAATGTCAACCGGTTTGATATTAGGAAATGAGAATAATTTTGCTCTTTTATGTAATAGTAAAAACCTTTAAAAGAATTATACAAATCATTTGCACTGAGTGTAATAATTCAATCCAGCAATCCATTAAACTGTTCTGCATTATACTTTTCTATTAACTGTTTAATTAGTTTAATTTTTTTAATCAATTTTGTAATTTTCCTTGTTTAATTTTTTAGTTCAAAACCTATTTATTATTTTGTGCATTTTGTGTTGCTCTCTGAGCCATTTGCCACAACATTTTATCCATGTGTAAGTAAATAAAATTTAATTATATAGCATTTGCCACAGACATTAAAATCATAGAATGTGTCACAAAGCATCTCCAAAAGTTTGACAAAGTAGTATCTAAAGCAGGGGTCCCCAAAGTTGGCTGGGATCCTCTCGTTGTGCCTACTCTCGTATTCTCTTTAAGTCAGATAAATCTTGTGAACCAAAATGTGGGTTTGTGAAAGATAAGTTGTGTTAACTTTGTATTAATTTTGTCATACCGCCAAGAGTTGGAAAAACCTTAGTCCTTAGGTTTGCACTTTAAAAAATGTCCCAGTGTGTTTACTGGCATGTTTTTGTATTCTGTGTTGCACTGAGTGATGGAAGTGTGTTACATTGATCTGACTCTTGTTATTAAGGAAAATATTAATTTTAATAAATTTGTTAGTTTTCAAATCTTGAGGATAATGTTCTGTTCACACTACATGTTTGTGAGGAGAATTTATTGTGGTGTTTAATCAAATTCATAAGTGAGGACAGTTTTTTTCTTTTAGTAAAAAACAAACTAAAATAATTATTTGTTTTAAGTAAAAACCTATAAATCAAGATTAATTAGATAAAACAATGTTTACCCACTTGTCTCTTGGTAAACCAATTTATTAAACTGAAATTAAATTTCATTTTGGAGTTCAAACCAGAACATTAACTTTAATTGCATTTACAAGACAGATGAACTTTCGTTTTCAAGGTAAGCCACCTTCAAATATTTATTTGAAGATATGTTGGCAGCACATACATAATCAAAATTCTCCTGTTCTACCACGCCCAAAAGTTGCTCTACCAGATAGAGATCTGGTGGCTGTGAAGAGTTTGCATGTACATCGTTATGATCTGACTTAAACCAGGAAGATGGAGCACATAACACCAGTTTTAAAGTCCCTACATTTGAATCCCAACGCGGGTTGAAGTGCTAGGAACAAAAGGGTTTAGAGTCTGCCTTCCTGCTGAAATGTGCTATACAAACAACATTTTATTTGAATTTTATTTGTTTCACAAAAATAGTTTTAAGTTATTAAGCTTTGTGACAGTCATCCTAAATCAATATTCTGTCACCACCAGCCTGGATCATTGCTACCAGGTAGGATGGATTAATGGTTTCATATGTTTAAGTGGCATTATTATGTGTTTTTCAGCCACATAATTTCATTACATAGCACAATCAAGTAACTAAGTTACTTTCAGTTGTTTTAAAAATGCTGTATATCTATCTCTCACATGTCTTAAAAGAAATTTTACTTTATAATTTAACACCTTGAAATTGTGTCTCTGTCTATTTAAAATCTCCTGGCAGTTCACAAAGACTGTGGTTACTCAAAAAAACCTTATGAATGAGGGTGTAAGCCCATAGCTGTTTGTCCTGTCTGTGTTGTTTTATGAGAGAATTGCAAACTGTTCAGTGGGTATCCTGCCTTTTTCTCTTCGACTATTGGAAATACACTGATAAAAATATTCTGCCCTATCTACTTAAAAAAAATTGTCATAAATTATGTATGTTTACAAGAAAGACAGTTATTTGTTTGAAGTACGTACTTATTTAGTTACCTAAAATGAGAATCCAAGTAATGCAAACTTTTGTTAAGTAGATTAAGCAACACTGAACTTTGTGTTAATTATTCTACTTTTTTAATATAATAAATTTTAATATAATAAATAATGAATTTTGTTAACTCAATAAATTTGAGTATGTTTTAATTACTTCAACAACCAAAACCTATAGTGTTATTTAGAAACTACTTAAAAATACATATTTGAAACAGTTTCTTACTCCTGCTTTCTATTTGTTTCTCTGCTCAAACTTTGGCAGTAAATATTGAAAGCAATGATTGTTCATTTTTTGAATAGAACAAACACAATAATATACAATGCTACACCATCGCAGAGTAGGGTTCATGAAAATGAGCAAACGGCTCTCTTGTGGTGCAGATTCATGTATGCAAATGTAATTTTTATTTATGATTTCACAGATTTAGCTATGTTAAATTTACTTCACCACAGAATAATCGTTTCAAATGTGGGAACCTGCAGGTGTAGACATTGGATGGATGACACTCATTTAAGAAACAAAACCGTTTGTTATTAGTTTGATGTCGAAATGATTTTGTGTTTACAATGTTCTAAAATTTGAGTCTAAAACTTTTAAAAGTACAAATATATTTAATATAGAGAAACAACTGAAACAATGTAAATTTTGGTTTACCTTGCTTTTTAATATATATATATATACGTATATATTTTATTCTTTCTGACTCCAGTTTGACAAAGAAATAATTGGTAAGTTTCATGCATTTTCTTTATACTACAGTGTGGATTTCACTATTGGTGTGTTGTTTTTTATTGTAATATAATTTACAAAAAGCATGTTGGTTTTTTAGGGTTTGAAAACAACACAAATAAAGAAGGTAAAAAAAAATTTTTGCTATCCAAATTTTTTTATGAAAAGAACTAACATTGTTCCCTGATCTTAGATTTGACTCTTGATGACATCCGTGAGGTATGTTTTAGTATTACTATAAGCAACTAGCTGCAGTTTTTAGTACAACATTTATGTAGGCACGTTGTTTTCTATTTTTATGCCCCACATTCTTCCTTGTCAGCCTCCAAACTTTCAAAGGAGCAGCCTTCTTGATGGAGATAAACTATGGACATCCCCAGTTCCATATGTCTTGGATAAAGGACTTGGTAAATATTATTTTTCTTTTATTGAAGACAATTAGACAAACCATATTTCTGACTAGTTGCATTTTAGTGTTTAAATTTCTTGAAAAGAACGTGGTGACAGTGGAAAGGAGCACCTCTCTTTGCAGAGCAGACAAGATGCAGGAGAACTTGCTCAGTTTGAACGGCCATCAGTTGCAACTGAATGGAAAGTTGCACAACAGAGTAAACATATAAGCACACAATGTTCAACTAAAGTCATTCATACTTTGAGGGAGAAAGATTTAAACATCTAAATGTTTAGGGGGCAAATGCTGTATATTTTCTTACTACATGGTGTCTGTTTGCATGTGCAGCAGCAGAGACAGTTCATCTTTGCAAAGGCCTCTACTTTTAATTTTAATTGAGGTCTTCTTCTCTTTGCTTTAAACTTGACTTCAGTTAGTTTCGGTTGTAAAGATATTAACTGAACAGTCAAGTTCCAACCCTTAAAACTATCAGGTTACACTGATGGATTTTTTTTTTTGAGGGGGTCAGACGTTTAAAAAGGTTTTAACCCAGTTCTGGAAAGTATAAAATACTGCTTATGAGGGCATGAAAAACAGAATAAATCAGATAAAATAATCAAAACAAGTTGTTCCAGTTGGTTTGTTAATTTTCGATCAGTGATCTGGGTAAAATCTGATAATTGTACAACAACTAGTTAAAGTTGGAGATGGGGATTTAGTCCAAATGATCTAGGTGGCAAACTATGAGCATAAATTAATTTATTTTAACTTGATTGGACTGGATTTAGATCTAGTTCATGTAAAGGATGAACTGGCACAATAATGGAAGCACTGGTCCACTAGTGGTTTTCTTTTTTCTTTTTTGATTTGTTTTGAATTAATGTTATTTCTATTTATAATCACTGTGTAGTAACAGAAATGCTATATTATACATTTTCTAAAAAATAACTACGTGTGTGTTCTTTATTCTCTACCATTTTAAAATTCCTCATGAAATGAAGACTTGAATGCTAAAGGAGTCATCATGAGAGCCTTTGAACAGTTCAGAGTGAAGTCATGCATTGATTTCAAACCCCGGGATTCTGAGGACTATTACATTAAGATCCAGAAGTTAAACGGGTAATTTCTCTTTATCTTTGATTTCTTATTTTGCTTACTTTCAGATAAACTTGCTCCTTTTTACTTATAAATTGCAAATGAAACATGAGGCCTCTACAATGGTGCAGCACTTCACTGTACAGTAAAGTTTGACCTGACTCTGTCAGACTTCCTTATGTTTTCTTGAGTGTCTTATTCACCTCTTATCAGTATGGCAGTGAAAGTCAGACATGAAAAATAACACATTGATCCTTTTTGTTGACAAACTGTATCTGTATTTTTGAAGTTTATTGTTATACTGACAGCAAGATTCATCTGAACAAATTGCTTGTGGTTTTAGGTCTCAACAATTCCTGAACAATTATTTTCTCCCTTGCAGTTGCTTTTCATATGTTGGTCAAGTATTTGCCAATGGCCAGGACCTCTCTATTGGTGCAGGCT
>CAEGAF010196637.1:0-48196 GCA_903067075.1 Micropoecilia bifurca
TCAGAAGAGGAAGTTCTGGTCTCAGCGTCCTGGCGGCGATCAGTTTGTCACCTGCTGCGGAGATCGACTCAAAACCTTTCCGCGATCGATCGACGTAATGAGCAGCCCTGTTCTAGAGGAATAAGATGTGATGTGAGCAGCTCATGTTCTTGGCCACCCAAATTTTTCTCCTGTTATTATGACTTTTGTGGTAATTTTAACACTTTATTCTCAAATTACTGTCTTACAACTTCATTCTCGTGAATTAAAAGATAAAAACTCATAGCTTGGCCCTAATATTCGATCAGAGTTGACCTGAGTTCACATTTCAAATAAATAGAACCTTGTCATACAAGATGGAAACTGGAAACCCAAGAAGTGCATGAATCCAAAAAAAAAAATAAACCAATCAGTACAATCTACTTTAAATGGATCGTCTCACATAACTACCACATCTTTCTAAATAAAAACACAAACGTACCTGAGCGCTTAGCGGCTTCTGCACATGCACCAACAGATGGATGTCTGTGTCTTTACTTGGTGACGATGACGAGCGTGAGTTGGGGAGGCTGTCCAGTGAGTGAGGTTTATGTAGGCCGTTGCTTTGTGTCGCTGCTGGCGCGCTGTCAGCGCTGTAATACTCCTTCAGCATTTGCTTCCTCTGTAAACGCGCCACCGCCTCCGCTGACGAGCTCCTGGACAGTCCAGTTCCTGCAGAGTCCTTCAGCCTCTCCTGGTACTGGACGAGCTTGGTGGGCTGACACGCCCAGACCGTGAGAGGGAACGAGTCCACGAAGGGCTGCGGCCGCCCTTTGCCCCCACGGCTGCCTTCGTAGTCCACCCAGAACTGGGCGAAGTGCAGCGTCCAGAAGTCGGCGGCCGCCGGCATTTTGAGGGCGTCCGCCCCCATGGTGGGCTCCACCAGCCCCCGGCGGACGTGCTGCAGCTTGGTGTCCTGCTCGTGAGCGTGGCGCTGGAAGACGGGGTGGAGGACGGGCAGGGAGGAGGGCGAGCGGGGGAAAGTGGAGAAAGACGGAGAGAAGAAGGGCTCCCCTTCGAAGGCCTGCAGGAGGGCCTCCAGGTGGGAGCGGGTGCAGTTGGGGGGATGCCGGGTGTTGGTGGCGACCATCTCTGATGTCTGGATGGAGATGGAGCGAGGCAAGTCCGCCGCGTAGGAGGCGTCCGGCTCCGTGGGAACCACCAACTAAAACATCAGAGAAAACATTTCACATGACTTTAAGTAGGACTGAAACGATTAATCGTGATTAATCGACTTTTGAAATAATCGTCAGCTAATTTTGTTATCGATTAATTGACACAAAAAAGACAATTTGCTTAAAGAATCAGCAGTTATTTGAGTAGTATTTAAGCAAAAAATATAAACCTATTGCAAAAAATGTATTGATCGTGATGAATCAATTTTGATTAATCTAAGTGATTAATTAAACCTGGAATTTATTTATTTATTATTTATATTTCAAACAATACTGTTTCAGTATTTCTATGTTCACTTAATTTCACTGTGTGTACATATATAGATTTTTATATAGGTTCTGCTCTGTCCTTTAAACTGCTGTAACAATGTAAATTTCCCCACTGCGGGATTAATAAAGAAATATCTCATCTTATCTTATTCAAATTAATTGTTTCAGCCGTAGAAAAGAACTAACTCTGTACATCCACCTGATCGGAGTATGAGAAGTATTACGTTTCAACAACAGAAGAAAAGGTTTCAATAATTATATGCACTTTCTAAATCGTTTTAAAGGCAAGTATCATTTTCCTGCCACCAAACATTCATGTGCTACTTTATGCTAGATTGTCTTGTCAAGTTTGAATGCAAAACTCTGAGGTTTGTGTTTGATATCTATTAATTTAATTAAAAAACAAAGCAATTATACAAAAATTCTCTTAAATATGTATAGTGATCTGACATTGTGAACATCCCCAATGCCATAAAATGGGAAAAGGTTTGAATACGTCTGCAGGACAGCGAATGCTTCAATGCTTACTTTCAGCATGAGGCCGTCCACCTTGATGTCGACGTGTTCGTCGGGTTTCTGCGAGTCGTTGAGCTTGTAGATCTGCATGAACTGCTCCAGACTCTGCCTCAGGTCCAGAGCGAAGAGGTTGATCCACACCAGGCTGCGGGGATCCAGAACCAGCTGCAGGGCGTTGAGCTGGGCGTAAAGGTTGGGACACGGGACTGCAGGAACAGGAGGGGGAAGAAGGGAAGAGGTTGAATTTTATGTAAAATTTACACATAAAGAGAAAGAAACAAGAACTATTTGAGTAAAAGCCTTACTGGGGTAATCTTTTCCATCAGGAAAGTAATATTCTGTAAACTCGACATGGATGGCTGGCATCTCCGGGGGAAGATACAGCGACTTCTTATTGCAGGAGATCATGGTCTTTGGGCTGGAGCGCCGCTGGTCTGCCGTCGACACCTGGAGGAAAAAAAAAAAGACATATCCAGAAAAGTCAACGTTAGAGAAAATATCTGTACGTCTTCGGCTGTTTATTACAAGTCAACTTTTCTATATTTTATGGAAACGTGCATAACTTGTCAGCCATAAACATGTTTAACTGGGACTTTATGCAGCAGAGTAACAGAGTAGAGCATAACCTTTCAGTTGTGATGTTTAATTTTTATTTGATATACTTATTATTGTTACTTATATATATTTTTCTCTTTTCATCAACTTATTCTATAGTGTTATTGTTTTTGTATAGTACTTTGGTGCAGCTTTAAACCTGTTTTTAAAAGTGCTGCATAAATACATTTGATGTGACATTAACTGTAATGTGGAAGGTTCAAAATGAAAGTGGCAGCATGATGCTGAGGGGAAGCTTTTCTTCAGTGGCTGGTATTAAAGCAAATTAGACCTATATAAATATAATTTTTACAAATAATCTAGCATATACAGGTAAAAACGTGCCACATTTTTCTACAAAAGAGTATAAAATTTCTCAGAATAAGAATTGTTTAAATTGTTTATAAGCAAAATAAATATTTTAAAACTCAAATTGACCAATCATGTGGGACAGGGAATAAAGTCCAAATTTACAAATCCTGTAAAAAGGAAGAAATTATTATGTGATTATTTTCATATACAAACAACATAATTCACAACACTTAGAGGATATTAGGTTATTTATTTGAATTTGACAGATTTTTTTTTTTAGTGGCCATAATCCTCCGTCTAAAAGAAACTTAAATTTCTGTTACCAACATAAACAGTTCATAACTGTGAAACGGAAGCCGAATGATACCTTTTTTGTCTGTTTTGTTTTTTTTAGTGTGTGTTGAGTGACCTGGTAGATGCTGAAGTCCGCCATCCTGAGGACGAAGGAGCTGGACATGAGCTGCGTCTTTGGAGGCGGAGGAGGTGGAGGGCTGAAGGAGGCGCTGGTGGACGAGGTGTTTATCTTCCCTGGAGAGAACGGACAAAACGGGAAAGAAAAGAAAAAATAAGCAAGGGAAGAAGAAGCTAAACAAACGCAGACGGGTTCTTCAACGAGTGTGCATCACCGCACCCAAGTGTGCGCAAAAACCACACACACACACAGAGCGGTACCTGGTTCTAGGCACCAGCAGCACTGGGGTGGAGGTTGTGTGTAGGGGCTCCAATCTAGGAGTCCTCCATCTGCCTCCCTAAGCCCTACTTCTCCTTCTGCACCCTCCTGACCTCTTAGAGGCTCATAAACCTCGTCCTTAAGGGACACTGAGGGACAGAAAATCCACAGGGATGACGTCCTGCTGAGGTGGCATCTGCAACGTACGAAGAAGCGCGTTTCGCTTACCGTGATGCGGGGAGCCGTGTGCAGCGCCGGGGCCTTGTCGGTCTCGAACCGCGCCCTTTAACCTTTCCACGTCAGTTTTGTACTCGTCCAGCAGACTATTGGCCCAGGTCTCTCTGGTTTTAGTGGCTTCGCTGTAGTGCATCCAGTGGACACAACTGTCCCCTGAGAAAAGGAAGGGAAACATGAGAGGAGACAGCGAAAGGTTTACCAGAAACACGGAAGTGAAGAACCGACCTGCTTTGTGGAAAGGGTAGTAGTCGAGGGTGATGGAGCTGAAGGAAAGCTGCATCGCTCCGCCTGTTATCCTCCTACTGGTAGCTGTGGAGAAGGGAGTGAAAAATAAATCTAGACAAGAGTAAATTGGATTATTTTCTTTCTAATGTGTATTTGATACCTGTGTCCTTGGCGTGGATGTCATCACAGATGTGCAGGTCCAGGTGTGTGATCTGGAGGTGGTGTGACGTCTCACACACATCGTAGGCGCTGAACAGCTTGGCCATGGTTGCACTCTGATCAGCGGCTGTGGACGCCTGCTGGGTGCGCACTTGTTGGGCTGTGGGGGGCGGCGACGACACCTGGTGAACGCAGACAGCATCTTTCAGGACTTCTGCTTTTCTTTTGTACCAACCTGGGTTCATACACTTGTTCCAAGGTAAAATTTAAGCTGATTTCAAGAATTTTTAAGGTAAGTTTGTAAACTTTTGCAGAGAAAAACAATACAAACATACCAAAAAGCGACAGTTTCAATTCACTATTTTTTATGCTTTGAAATGTCCTTGCATATTAATTTTAAAAAATACCCCATTTTTAATAATGTTCAATATATTGAATATAAGACGATCAATATGTCATTAACACTTGATATATAAAGGAAGTTACAAAAAACAATCTAAAAAAATTTTATCTACATTTTCTTGCATTTAGCAAGTAGAAATAATTTTGAAAATTCTAACCAACAGAAAACAAGAAAAGTTTAGTCTGATTTAACCTCAGACTGAGAAAAAGATGTGTATGTCTTTTTGTTAGGTGAACGTAAAGACTGTTTTCCTAATTTTAATAGAATATTAGCTTGTACTTTATTACAAAACTGCTCAGTTTTAATATTAAGCACTTTCAAAGATTTTATACAGAATCAGGCACTTTCTAAAGCTCAAAAACATCCAGTTGAAATGTTGACAATTTTTAAGGATTTCAAGCGCCACTGCAAACTCTGAAAAACTAAAAATAAAACTGAATGCATAAATGCTTGATTTAATTTCTTTTAATGGGTGTAAAACATGCAGTCCTCAATATCTCCACCAGATGGCAGACTAGACAAGAGTGAATGTTGAGCAGCAGAAAGATGTTTTGGGATTTTCTGATTTAATAGAAAAACTTAGATAGCAAGTGCAGAGCAGATAGATAAAAAAATTCACCGTACCAACTTTAGAAAGAGTTATTTGTCCATTGAACTTGTACCTGATCGTCGCCAGCCATGCTCTTCCTCTGCTGAGCAGACTTCTCCATGGCTTCGCTGAGGGACTTTGCATACTGAACCATAGCTTTGAGCTGGGAGTCGGTCAGAACCCACAGCAGGTCGTCCAGGATCAGAATCAGCTTTGAAGCCACAACGTTGCAGTCCTTCATCTGCATCAGGAAAAAACGCTCATGAAAAACAAAGATGGCTGACAGCATGACAAAACTTTTCAGACCAATTTATTATTGTATGAGTCAAGACTGGAACGATTAATCGTGATAACTAATTTAGTTATCAGTTAATCATTGACTGGAATATCCAGACAAAAAAAAGCAATTTGGTGAAAAAAAACGTATTTAGAGCAGTAATTTAGCCAAAACTGTACAAAAAATATACAATTAAGATACATTTACAAACTTCCTCAAGGAGTATAGTTTTAGCTTAACCTACAGCAGTGCTTTGTTATTGCATATCAGGCAGTAAAATGTTAATTTTCTCATTTAAAAAAAGGAATTTAATTACTTATTTGCATCTATAATGTATTTCTAATATGGTATAAAAAAGGTTTAGGTGGCTAAATGAAATGTATATAAAATGTGCCAATTTTATTATTCAATTAATCATTAAAATAATTGATTATTAGAACAATCGTGGATTGCAGGCCTTTACAATTTATTTATTTAGATGTAAAATTAAAATAGTACTTTTTTTCCATTTCCTTGTTATGCACAATTTTATGTTTTAGAATTGAGAACATCTGGAAAAGTTCCAGGTGGCTGCAACTAATGATCATATTAGTTATCGATTAATTTATCGATTATTCTGACAATTAAACAACCAGAAAGCCAGTTTTCTTATGTGATTAGCAGAATAATTGATACATTAATCAATTACTAAAACAATCGTTAGTTGCAGCTCTAGTTTGGTGTATTAAGACAAATCGAGACGTTCTCTGTTCTCAGACACCAACCCGTCTCTTCAGAGTGACCCTGATCTTGGACTGGTTGGTGATGAGGCGGATCGGGGCGCTCAGCATCTCGTGCTCGGCGCTCTGGATGGCGTCGGCTTCGATGCGGATCATCTGCCAGCTAATTTCTTTAAACGTCAGGATCTGCAGCCGGCAAAAAAATAAAACGTCGAGTCAAAAATATCTCTAAACGAGGCGGCCTAATCAGAGCCCATTTCCTCTGAAAGGAGCCGGCGCCGACCCACCTCCCCCCTCTGAGGGTCCTGGATGCGGGTGAATCGCAGGTCGCTGATGCTCCAGCTGGTGTTGACGCTGTACACCTGCAGCTGGGAGAGCTCAAAGGAGGCGTTGAAAGCCTTGGCGCTGATCTTAATGACGATGGAGTTGATGGATAAGGAAATGCCCTCCACCACCTTCTCAGCGAAGCCATATTCACTGCGCAGGCAACAAACACGGTGATTAGCAAGTGAATGTGGGCTAATATCGGGTTTTTGTAAAGAGATTAAATAGAAGCATCGCTTTTAAATTCATTTCAATGCATCTGCTGCATCTTTATGCATTTTAGAAATCAGATTAATAGATTTCTGGCACCAAATAACTAATTTTCCTGGAATGCAAAAGCTCACCTTTGTCCAGATGCCGTTGCTATGGGAGACGGACCATTAGGGGGACGAGGCTCGTCACATGTGCTCATTTCCATTATCACCTTATCCAAGGTCTACAAGAGAACGAATAGCTTTACTTTAACGCCACCAACAAAAAGAAACAAATCTCATAAAACAAATCTCTACCAGTAGGCGACATTAGTTTGATTATACCAATAAATAAATGTTTGAAACATGCATTTCAAAGAGATTGTGATTTTGTTGCACATCATGTGTGTTTAAAGTTGACAAGAAATTTGAAAATATCACTTGATAGTTATGCATTTTTGGAAGACTAGAAGATTAATGCCTAAACACCAACTATAAAGTCTTTTTAAAAAGTCAATAATTAAAACAACTGCTAAGATAAATGAACAATGCTTAGCCTGGTGGGGGCACAAGCAAAGCCTGGTGGCCCGCCAGGCTTAAATACACCGAGAGAAAACCTGAAATAGTTAAGTTCTTTGACAGAAACTTAATTTTAAGCCTGTTTTTACAATTCTGGTTGATTTAATAATAGATAAGAAGCAAGAACATAAACTTACCAAAGAAATTGGGTGAGTCTTTAGTTTTGTCCATGGTATCTGTTAATGAAAAGCCAAATGGATGTTTAATGCCTAAAGAACAATTAATGAAAGTAAAACAAGCACTGAAGCCAGGTGAGTTACAGTCCACGTCAAATTATACAGCATAATGGATTCAGAGCAAGTGTTTATTGGCAAGTTTGATTTTCACAGAGCAACTTGTTCATCGACGAGTCACAAATCAGTTTGACTGTTAAAGTGAATTCAACACATTTCATTTGCTTTGCTCTGAACAAAAATAATCAAAGTCACCAGCAGGGGGCGCCAGCTCACATACATCACTACAACAACCTGCATTAAATCTGCACCCTAAACAGTTATTTGTAGTGAAGTTTTTCACTAAGCTGTAATAAAATAAAAGCTTGGATTTTTCTCTTTTCAGTGGGAGATTATGCAACTGCAATAAAGATTAACCTATTTACGGCTTTTTCCATATGTTTATCCACTCAACATGTCCTCATTTTATAAACTTCATTTAACCAGGACAAGCATCAAATATCTTCTGTTTGCAGCATTTTAAGCTAAATACGAGACAACAATGGGTTTAGCTGATTTGTAAGAGGAAGATACATGAGACAGGGAGCTGAAAATGTGAGGAAGTGAGATAAAAATCTGTGTCCTCATTTTAAATCAGCTTGAACTGAAATGGGAAAAAAAGAAAGGTATCCAAGCAGTAAAAACTGTTTCTGTTCACCAGCACCACCTGTCAAAGACATCAACACAAAACTTCCAGTAAATGATTACAGCTGAAAAACTGCAAAGTCTGCATAAAAACAGACGATAAAGGATGAACAAAGCACAGCGCTTACTGTGTTGCTCCCTGACAAAATGGCGACTAAATAACCAGAGAGTCCAAGAAGACAAAAAGAGGTGGAAAATGGACCTTGGTCTGTGCAAATGTGGAGTCATAAGTAAATTATATAGCTTCTTTCAGCTTTTCCAGGGTGTCCCAAAGTCTGCTCATGAATGTGACGCATAACTGAGACCAGCACAAGTTATGAAATAAACAGAGAGCATAAAAGTAGAGCAGAGTAGTCAGAGACCAAGATAACTGCTAGTGACAAGCAATCTGAGGAAGAATAATCCCTACAGAAAAATTAGGTACATAGATGAGAATGAGAGAAAATCAATTTTTCCACTTGACTTTTCTATATATTTTTTTAAATTAGTAATAACATTTTGAAGGTCAAATTGGCTGAATTTATGCATGAAATACATGAAAACAGTTGGGGGTGAGGCACTGCAGTGTTGTGCCTCACCTCTGGGGGCGCTTGTCACACAGTAAATGAAGCAGGAAGGAGGAACTACACATCTTCTACATATGTTGATGTTTATTTAATGAATGTCAGTGACATAATTAGTCTTTCTGATCAGCCATGAATGCTCTGTGGAAGTATGTGAGGCAGAAAGTACCATGCCTCACTGATAGGGGGCAGTGCTGAGCACAACAGGCAAAACGTACT
Organism: Micropoecilia bifurca; assembly: GCA_903067075.1. Classification (NCBI taxonomy): domain Eukaryota; kingdom Metazoa; phylum Chordata; class Actinopteri; order Cyprinodontiformes; family Poeciliidae; genus Micropoecilia; species Micropoecilia bifurca. The sequence goes on from CAEGAF010196637.1 coordinate 8,898, forward strand.
CTTCTTCTACATATTGAAATGACTGAAAACAGCAAAAAACAGTCAGAATAGAACCTTTAAAAGCCACTCTTCTTGTGGTTGCCATATTTTTAAAAATAACAGAAAAATTAGAGAGAATGACTTTTTTTTTATAAAATTGTGATTTAAATATTTCAAATTCTTCATTTGCAAGTAAAGGATAATACACAATTTTGAATTTTATTCAGAAAACAAAGAAGTCAGTGGGAAAAAAACATTCCAATTTAAAACAAAAATTCTTATTATTCAGGGTTTCCCCCAGAAAACCTGCTAAGTTCGGTGCTCAGGGCGCTGCAGCAGTCATCCAGCTGGCCGCCATGTTTTAAGTTAAAAGATGTTTAAAGTTGACAGAAAGTTTCAAAATATCATTTGATAGTTATGCATTATTGGAAGACTGGAAGATTAATACCTAAACACAAACTATAAATTCTTTAAAAAAGGTCAATCATTAAAAAAAATAAAGAAATTAACTATGCTTAGCCTGGTGGGGGCACAGGTAAATCCTGGTGGCCCGCCAGGCTTATAATACACTGAGGAAAACCCTGCTGTTAAATTGATTAAAAACATTAGTTGGTTATGGTCAAAATTAAAATATTAGCTCCTATATTGGATGTTAGATTTGAACATTTGTTCCTGAGGCAATCTGTGTCTAACCAGTCATGAAAGTCATGATGAAAGATTTGCCTGATGTAGTAGGTGTGAATACACACACTTGCCTTCACTTGAGTCCTTAAAAAACTTCATGTAAAATAAGTCTGGGGTATAATTTGAAATCCTTGTTTTGCCCTCACCCTGATGGCCGCCTTGTTGCAGAACACACGGTTGATCGCCAGCCAGGTGGGCAGGTCCAGCAGACTCTGCAGAACCTCCTCGTCCAGCTCCAGGTTGGTCAGCTGGCCCTCCCCCTTCAGTGTACTCAGGTTGATCTTGTCCGGTGACAGGTTCTTAGCAAACCTACGAGACAACAAGACAGCGCCAAGCTTAGCGGCTGAGGATATTTATAGGAGAGGAGTTGTTGGCAAACAGTCACCACTGGATACGCTTCGGGTGCATGAGATGTTTACCATAAAACACCCACATCTAAGGGCTTGGAAAGTGGCCTGCATCAAAATTCAATGTCAAAACTCGAATTTTAACTGTAATATTTCTACAGTTTCTGGCTGGAACCAGGGATAAAGCTACCAGGGTAGAAATATTCCCAAATGGTAGACAGCTGAACAGTGTTGTCAGGACAACACGCATGAATTAGAACTTTGCTTTGAGAAGAATTAAAGTAATTAATGACTAACTTCTGACAATTAATAAATTAATCTCCTAAAAAAAGTCACATTTTGCAGATTTTTCATTTAAGCTCTTAAGCCTTTTTATACAATAAGAGAAAAACATTAAAAGATGCAAATAAACAGTTTACATAGAATTTCTTTAGTGAATTTGAACCAAGTGAAGCAAAAACTTTCCCACTTGAGGAGATTAGAGTAAAACATTTACAGAAAAAAGTGCTTTTATTCTAAATTCAAAATGTGTATATAGCAGTTTTGGTTTTATTACTTCTCTAAATGTTATTTATTCAACAAATGACTTTCTTTTACTCTACTCCAGTTAATTAACTCAAACCACCATTTAAAAAATTGTGTTTTACACAAATTACATAAACAGTGTGGCTTCTGCAACCACATAATAAAGACAGGGTAATAAAAAATGTTCCAGGTTATTAAGGTCTGTGAGCAAATATTGGTCTTTGATAAATTTGAACACACAACCTGGATGCCTATGACCGGAGTGTTTTCCACCCACACTGTGTATTAGTTAATAGTTACCAGAGTGATCTGATACTAAAGGTCTTATTGACCCATTAATCTCTGCAGCTCAATCTAATGAAATGATTTACCAAGCTCACCATCTGCTACTGCAGTACAAACCAACAATGTTTGCCAACCTGGTTTGACCATCAAACAGCAAAGCAGACATAAATTATTGTTTTCTGCACCACAAAAGTAATAAAGAAATCATACTTTAGCACAAGAAAGTGCATAACACTAATGATTCAGGCAACACTAAGCTTGCTAGTCAGCTAATCTTTCACACACAATCAGACTGAAGCTGTAAACCGACAGGATCAAAGCTCAGACTTTGACTGTAAATAAAAACCTTAGATGGTAACTGGTAATAAACAGGAATTAAATTACTAGCTGTAAGAAGATCTCTGGACCAAAATGGGCAAAAATATTTGTCCCAGTTCAGTTGGAGGTTAGAAGACCAATGAAATGTGTTTCTAGTTGTCTAGGCGATANATACATCAACAAGGGTTATCTAGTACTACTAGGTGTCTGATTTGATGAGATATAAACTAAACTCTTCTGTTTTTTACGGTAATCAGGTTGGATTTTGAGGTGAAGTTGGTAACAAACTATGAACTTTCCATGTTTGATTGTAGCATCAGGACTTCCAGTGGATGGCTTTAAGGATTAGACCAGTAATGTGCCATAACGCCACTATATTTGATCACATTACACTAAATCTTTCTAAAGTCGACAACTTGCTAAGCAATCCTAACAACTCACCCAACAACCTCATGTTGGGCACTAAGTTCCTAGCTATCTTAACACATGAGCTCATTCAAGAGTTCACAAAATCTACTAGAAATTGAGACGTTTATGGTTGGAATACTTCACAGTTGCTTGAATTAGCAATGAAAAACACCAGTTAACAGTTTAAGTGATTGAAGAAAGCATGCATTAGTTAGCTAGGTAGCTCCAAGATGGCTGCTACAGACAGAAAAACAACTGGATTCTTATCTGAGACTTTGCTATATCTTTGGTGTTTTCCATGTAGCTGCTGTAAAACTTTGTCACCCCAAACTAATAGAGAATGAATGACTCGATCCGGAGTCAATTATCAAGAAGCACATGATGGATAGTTGAACTACTGCAGGGGAGTCAAATGCATTTTAGTTTTGGGCCAAATCAAGATCATGAATGCTCTTAAAGGGCCTGTTATTCCAAAATGCACTCATAAAACCTGATTGATATCATTTGGCAGTAAACAGATAAAAACTACATTGAGTTGATTGATAAGCACATTTGGTGTTTAGTCTAGAATCATGAGAGCCACATAAAAATCTATAGCAGGCCAGGTTTGGCCCACTGGCCTCAAGATTGACACCTTTGACCTATTGGAACCAGAATCTCTAAATTACAAAACATTATAATCCAGCAGAGGGAAGAGGTTAATGAACAAGAAATTCTGACTTTAGCTGGTTATTTTTCCAAATCGGACATTGACGTTACGATACAAATCAATATAAAAACCCAAATCAAAAGGTACGTAGAACCAAAAGAATAAGACTTGAAGAAAGTTCCAAACAAAAGATGTGCAAACCAAACACCAGTAAGTAACTGGATACAGGTAGGAAGATAAAAGCTACATCCAGCAGGAGACACAATGAGGAGGTTCGTTAGCAGCAGAATGGAAGAAACCTTCTACAGAACAGCGCTTTGCGATTCAACGAGCTGATTCAGTCACGTTAGGGTTGTTTTTCACTCAACATAATCTCAAAATAATTCAGCTTTTGGGTCACAAACAAATCCTCGACCCACCAGAACAAGTTAAAACAGGCCCTTAAAAAACAAAATGTGGATTCTCAAGAGAAAGGCACGTTAAGTTTGTCTCTGAGGATGATGTTATGGGAGCCTCTCCACCTTGTGACGAGTGAAATATTCATTTAAGCAGCTGATCAAGTGTCAAGCAGCTAGTTTGGCTTACCCTCTCGCTCCTTATCTGGCTTCTCAGCCTCTCATTTGTCACCTCCTGCTTCCAACTCCATAAATAAATCAATACTGTAATTTTGCTAAATGTTTGCAATCAGCAGCGCTGCCATCAGTACTATTAGCGTTAAAACTAAAGAAAAATCACACCTCCAGACCTTTTTCCACTACAGCAGTTCAAGTATAGAGTCATATTTCCCATCCTTTTCGTCTCAATAGACTTCATCCATTATACCAGCCAGCAAGTCTGCGCTCATCAGGCCAAAACCAGGTTCGTTAAAAGGTTATAGGAGACCACTGAGGAGAGCAAGTGGTTTTAAATGAAATATTAACGACAGTAATAGCCAAACCTACATTCCTCCCATTTGGAGGTTAAAGGGCACAACTTTCCAAAAGTAATTTTTCCTTTGACATAAAGGTCAACTTAAAGGTCTTCTGTCCCAAAAGGTTAAAGAATAACAAATAATATGCACCAATTTTAATTTTAAAAAAATTCTTAAATCAATTGTTACACAATAAACCACATAAGGTTTTCACCAGAGAGCCAATGGGAATGGGCTGGTGACTTAGAAGAGATGATGTTCTGCTTCCCTGGCCAGTAGGAATCTAAACAATCCAATAATTTCCCTCATTAGTGAATGCACCATTCCAGGTGACACTCATAAATTCAGAGTGGAGGTTGTTGGTGACTGAAAAAGACTCAGTTTGTGATTTTTACCATCAGTCGAGTGCCTGAAATGTAAAATCTGAAAAATCAGAACCAATTTTGTAAAAATTGAACCCAAATCTCTTATTTGAGCATTTAGTTTAGACCTCCCAGTTCCTCTTATGGTTTGTAGTTTTGATAAATTCAATGGAAACATGCCTACAACTGTGATAATGCATCTTTTCTCTTAACTACACACTGAAGACATTCTGGCACACCAAACTGTGCAGATGTCTGTGGATTTACAGAATGGAAACAGCTTTTCTGCATTCCCCGATGATTAATTTGTGGTGCATCCTGATGACAGCGATGCCAGCAGGAGTCTGGCCTTAAGGAAAAATGACCAGAGTGAGTCAGACAACAGCCAGCTTATTTTATCCACCCAGACGGAGGCGGCCTAAATTGTGAAATATATAAAAAGACAAACAGGCGTGTGCAACAACAAACATCCACAAGGCAATCGCTCGGCTGTAAAAGAGTGAGAATTTTAATCAGGCAAAGTTATCGAGGGATAAGAGAGAGAAAACAACACTGAACAAAGAGTCTCTTGGGTTTATTTAGGTTATTATTTTCCATGAATATGTCTACTGTATTCCCAGGAAGTCTTGTGTTATTCATCCAAACAACTGAATTCAGGGGTTCCAACCATTTTCACGGCACTAGGTGAAGAACCGGCGAAAGAACGAGTCGCTCTTAGGAACTCAGACTGTAGTATCTATATTATAGCAAGGTGGACTTGATTAACCACAAGAATAAAAATAAAAACACAGAGAGTTCAAATTTAAGCCTGCTCAAAGTAAGACAGAAGTTTTCTGGTATGTAGCCAATCCACATGTTAAATCCTCATTCTTTCTAAATTTACTTCATAAAATAACCTATTTATTATCTAGAAAAGCATCGTATGGATCTTCTCTTTTTGTATGTTGGTTGTTTGATTTACTGCTCTGGACACGGTTCCTTATAATCTATGCAGATGTCAGACATTAGGTTGAAATCTAGATAAATATGATTGAAATGCAAACGTTCCTGAAGATGAGAAATGATGGGAGTGAGTGACTGATAAAAAACAAAAAAAGAGAAGCACAGAACCCTTCTGTGCTTATTTATTTTGATTAAAAGAAGGCATAGTGAATACATTTAGTGATCTTTGCAGTTTCAGTATTATTACAACTTCTAAATAATATTTTGATTAAGAGCAGAGATTTTCAAATCAGGTGATGTCTCACTGGCACAGAGCTGATGTAAACAATTAAGAGCTTCATTTGTTGCATAAGGAGTGCTAGAAATAGAGCACCTCAAATACCTGAGCTGTTAAAGGCTGCAAACTGTTTCCTAAAAGGTCGTAATTTGCTCACCGCTGTTTAAATAAGCAGAAGTGTTTAAGAAAAACTAGAGATATCAGTCCTGATGTACATTTATTTATACTTTAAATACCTAATTGCACTTTTTGTCTCTTTTAGTTTCTTTACTAATTATTTTACATTGACTGTTCAAGGTTTCCCCCAGAAATCGTGCTTAGGTAGTCATTCATCCAGCGTTTTTGAGTTAAAAAAAATGTTTAAAATAGACAGGAAATATGAAAGTATCACTTGATGTGTTATTGGAATATTAATATCTGAACACCAACTATAAAGCCTTCAAAAATGAAAACATCTTTTAAAAACTTAAATAAGCAATGCGTAGCCTGGTGGGGGCACAAGTAAAGCCTGGTGGTACGACTGGGAGAAACCCTGCTGATGTCCTAATTACACTGACTCCAGTAAAACTATTGATGTATTTAAGTGCTGTACTGGTGCAGAGTTATCAAAGAAATGTGTACATTTATCTCTGGGGTTTTTTAAATAAATGTTTTAAGTCAATTCAGCTGTTTTGCTGCATCAGCTGATACTAATCCTCACATATTGGAAATGGAAAAGATAAATCAGATAAATCCCCCCCAAAAAACTACATTTAATGTTAGTTTTGTTGAGCTATTAAAATTGCAAACAGCTGTTAAATTGTATATTTCTGATGAACCCAATTAACAGTTAGGGTTGAATCGTTTTAGTTACATTTGCCCCAGGACTGACCTCATTTTGAATTCACTTTGAATAACTTCCTGTTTTGCTCCAAAACGTCACATTTCATGTTTTTTAGAGTTCAAAGCTATGAGAAGTCAGGATCCCAAAGCAGAAATTAAAAACCCGACAATGGTTGATATTTAAAATAATTTCAACAAAGCTGCTGGTCTCACTTACAAGAAGCTAAACCCTGGTTACACAGCAGCTGGATGGCAAAGTCTGCAGGAATCCTGGCCAAACGTAGGACACACACACTCCTAACACAAAGCCTACACACACACACACAACGGCTTCACAGAACTGTGCTGATTAGACACCCACAGCCCCACACTCAGTCATGACTCATGCAGTAATAGCTTTCCCACCAGCAGTGACTCTTCACACCAAGCATAGTGAAGCTCATCGCTGCTTTGCATCATCATCTCACAGCTTACTGCAGGACGGAAAGAAACAGCTCATGATGACAAACACGGCAGCAACAATGGAGGCATTTTTCACGGTGAAACCAATCCTCCAGGGACGGAAAAGAGACTTAAGGCTTAGTGTCATCTAGGAAAAGGGTGGGATCATCTTGACTCATCAATGCCAGGATTATTACTTTATTTAAATACAACAAAGACAACATTGAGTCTGATTAAAAAAGGAGGAGTCGTTTAGATATTTAATAAACGTGCTACCTCCTCGGTCATTTTATTAAAGTAATATGACTATTAACTTTAAGTGGAATAAACGTTTTCAAAGTTAGCAAAAACACAACAAACATTAGCGCACTGGACATATTCGGTCACAGATAAATTAAAAGTTCATAAAAGCTCATTTAGCAATTGTTTGGTGAGCAAATAATTGTTTACAGCACAATTTATAGCAATTAGAGACAAGTTATTGATTGAAGAGTAAATCTAAAGTTCACTGATCTTGTTGATCAACTAACAATTACTTGATAAGTGGCCATTTTATTCAAAACCCGAGTTTCTCTTGTATGAAGATCCACTGTTTCCATAACGTAAAGGGCTAAAGGTTTCATAATAAGCTGGATAAAAAAAAACACTGTGAAACTTAAGGGAGCTTGTTAAATGCTTATATTTCAAAACAGAACTGAATAAGTGCCTTTTGCATCCTGTAGTTTCTCTTTCCCGGACTGGGATAGCTCCGCCATCTTTATTTCTGTATCAACTCCTCCGTTTCAGGATAACCAGTGGTGCCCTCTGCTGGATGGCAGCCAACCCGCAACACTAAATGGTTAATAAACCATGAATTGGCAATTAATCTAAAGTTGCTTGTTTGCATTTCTAACAATAGATTATAATTTAAGTGGGAACAAAAATCCCACTGTGAGAAATTGATTGGATTTCTCTACATTTCTGAGTATGAAGTGACTGTAAAATCAGATTATTCATCATGAAGCATTGTCACACATCTTTCCTAGAGGTGCCAATCAGTGAGGGGAGTGCTGTTTGTGTCTGTGTAACAGAATCTGGCCGGTAGCCAGACTTCTGTGTCAATATACAAACCCGTATCTCTTTCGCAGACAAAACACACAGTTAGTCTCACGTCTCCCCTGGGGGCTACCTGGATATGACCTTCTATGAAAACCTTTATTGATTAACCTCCAGCACAGGGACGCTCACTTGTGACTCTTAATCTGATGCAAACCTGAGGAGAATTGGAAAGGCAGATGTCCTCTGCCACACATAGGCATGAAGGTTGAGCTTAAATTTTGACACCTCCTCCATAATCTGTAGCTGTGTAAGCACATCTATGGTGGGTATAAACAAGCTGCAGGAGGACAAACTGTTCCTGAGGGATGCAGAAGAAGAAACATGCCGGCGCGTAGTACGCAACAAGCGCTGCACCCTCAATGACGAGTAAATGAGGTAATGGTGCTTTGCCATTCTGACAGCATCACGGTTTCTGTGATGTCACTGCATTGGACAGGCGCCGGATTGGCTGCCCATCAGAGAGGTCAGCGTCTGCTCTGCAACCGACCAATAAGGCCAAAGAGCCTAAAAGCTGGACGGCATCACTACTCCTCCAGTCATTTCCTGCTAACGCTGCTGAGGGCCATGCACAGTCACGTGCAAACACACTTACTCACTGTCAAAACACACAAGTACACGAGGACAGAGGAGGACAAGTGCTGCCTCTGGCTTTAGGTGTGTGAAGGACAAAGCAACATGCTGATGAAATTCAGTGTCAAAGTCCAACTCCCTGAACTACAGAGACGTTTCGGACGCCACCATCGAGGTGCTTCGGTTTTTAAACCCTCAACAGCCCCTAAAAGATAAATTACATCCACTTAAAATTAATTTCAAATAAAATTGTTATAAATTATGTTACCTGCATGCTTCGAGGTTTCCCAGGAACAAAACAGGGAAGCATTGAAAGTCCCTCAAGAGTCAGCAGAAAAAATAAATAATTCATGGAAAGCTCTGTGGAGCCGAATGCTACTCATAACAGCAGGACATACGATCTATAAATAACTAAAATCCACCCTTCCACTGCCATTTATTAGCTTCTGAGAAAAAAATTAAAATTAATTTAACTTTAGGTGCAAAGTAACACACATAAAAATAATGTTAAAGGCATAAAATCCTTTGCAATTAATTGGGAAATTATTTAAAATAAATTGTATGGTTTTAAGAGCTTCTTTTTGTTTTTCTTAATATTTGTCATATTAAGAAAATTGTAACTGAATAGCAATAAATATATGATGGTCCTAATACAAAGATCCTTGTATGACTTGCTTAATCTACAAAATGATTATGTTTTATAATTATTTCCGACGTCAAAATAAGCAAATTAGTAATAATACATTTGAGTGTGTTTTTATGATATTCATAAAATAAAAATAATTGTGTATATTTTTATTATAATAAAAAGACAAATATTTTTTATTATTCATTATATGAATAATAAAGTTAACACGCTGTGAATGGAGGGTGTTGAGAGCCCTGCAGAAGACAGTGAGGGGATCTTAGCGACTCACTCAATCATGTCTACCCTCCTGATATGAAAATGTCAATTTATAATTTTTGTGCTTTGTGTGTTTTTTGGCTCTCAATTTATTTTTACGTTAATCTTATCCAATTGACTGCCCTTCCAGGGAAATGGACTCGAAGTTAACCTCGTAAATTTTGTCTAAACCTTTTTAAAACGTGCGAAAATAATTTTAAAAATACTTCAAATTATTTCTCAACTGCGCCACCCTGGAAACAACGTGACAGCATGTGAAAGCTGAGATTGTCGATCCACTCACAGCTGGTCCAACCTGCTTTAGCAAAGGAGCGCTAGCTAAGGAGCTAACCTTAGCTAGTCAATTAGCGACTCTCTCCATCTCTAAACCCCGCGCACTGTCTGACAGGCACATTGTAAGTAACAACATCCCACCTTGAGCTGAATTTGCTCCCAAAATAACAGCAATAAGGTGTTAAAAGTCCGTTTATGGCTACCTGACGGCTGAATCTACATCTCTGTTGCTAACCTCCACTAAGCACCCACCTGGAGAGATGCTTCAAGATCTGCTTCTTGATGAGCCCGGCCATGGTTGAGCTAATCCGATATTTGAGCCGCCGTCGCCGGGTGCGAGCTTTCTGGCCAGCCGAACCGCTAGCTTCCCCACCTCCACTCGAGCTATAAACAAGCAGCTCAAATTCTTCTCCCGGGGTCGGTCTTCATTTTACCGCCGTCCCATCGCTTTATTCTCTGAGTGAGGGTTGAGGCCGCCGGGTAGGTGACATTTCAGACGTCCTAAAAGCAGCTCCGGCAAGAGGACAAAGCATTGCCGGGTGTCCTGCTGAGGTTCGGGAGCCGTGCGGGTCTCTGCAGCGTCATAAAGAGCCCACCTGGTCTCACAGCATCCGGGGAACTGCGTCTGTCTGGCCACAGCGACACCGGGCGGAGACGGCTGCTGCCTTCAAGGTCCGCTCGGAAACAGCAGCATTCGGAGTGTACGTTTTCTCTAACCCGCCTCTATTTTAGTTAAATTTAATGTGACAGACACAAATTAGAAACCTTTAAAGACTTGAATATAAATAATTAGTAAATAGAATCTACCTTTGGGTTTATTAATGTCAACATAAACACGGCGGTTCTGTGAAGGTATCAGAGGTTCGTTGTTGGAGAACATTAGTAAATGTCTTAAATCGGAAACATCAGCAGGACAAATAGAAGCAGGTTAAGTAATAAAACAATAAGTTTGAACGTCTTATTACTGATCAAACTATCCATCTTTTGAAAATTTTATTTTTCACAACAGCAAACACATCCATCTATCAAAGTCTATCAAAAGGTCAACTTTTAGTCGTGTAATTCACACATATTTAATGTCGTGTGGCAAGTTAATTTAAAAAAGAGTTAGAGAAGTGCAGTTTGACTCAGCAAGATACTACGAACGTAATTACATTTTTTTAGCCTGCAAAATGTGAAATGCTTTGTGTGCATATTACCCTGAACGCATCACTCCTCATGATGAAACATGGTGATGCTGCTGGATACCTTCTTCTTTAACTACAAGGAAGCTGGTTCGATTACATTTATTACACTCTGAAAAACAAGAACATCAATAAATATATATTGAAAAAGACAGAAAATAATCAATTTGGCTGTTGGTTTTTTTCTGCAAACTGGGTTTAAGATGACAAAATGCAAAATAATTCTAAGAAAATCATAGTAGAAAATAATCACAATGACTTCGAACAACTGAAGTAACATGAAAAACTAATAAAGTGGTAAAAAGTTCATAAAGCAATTTAAAAAGAACAGAAAAGATGTCTAGCTCAGACTTAAACGCTACTTTAGTGCCACCTGGTGATGAAAATATACGTGACTTAACACGTTCATCGTTTCAATTATTTCCAGAATGCAGCTTTGTTGTAAAATAACATTACAAACATTACAAAGATATTAAAGGTTTATTGTCATGTGTAACAGTCAATATTAAGAAAAATATATGTAAATTTCCATATAGGCAAACTGCAAACCATCGCAACTTTCAACTTTTACCGTCTTAGTTCAAGAACACTGACGCTCTGGGCTTTCAGATATGCAAGTTTCAGAGCAGATATGTAATTATGGGATGTGGCCGCATGGAGACCGCAGCTGCCACGTATGAAAGGAGGGGCCTGGTGGAGGAAAGTGGGGCGCTGCTCCCTGCGCTGCTCCCTGCGCTGCTCTCCACCGTTTGCACCAAGTTTACATCATGATCAAGCCTGACCACGCAGAAGTAACAACGCGTGTTCAACAGGCGATCACACGCGTGGTTGGAGGAAGTGGTTGCTTTCTGGAATGAAAAGTGCAAGTTTTGATATCCAAGAAGTTTTGACACGACTTAGACTTGTCAAAAAGTTACGAAATGCGCAAAAAAGAAAAAAAAATCCTGCAAAACTAACGCTTCACTAGTGTTTAAAAGCGACACAAGCCATTCATTGTTTTGGGAATTGCTGGTGGGTTTGGGACATTTACCCAGACCCGCGCAGAGTGAGTTTATTGGACACATAGGACAGCCCCCATCCGCATACCTCGACGCTCAAAGGCCCCGTGGAAAGACACGCCGCGCTCCCTGATACGCTGCTGCTCCACCGTGGGGCTGAACTGGGATCCTTCTCTCATCCACGACGGCACAACCAGCGCGACCTCCTTCCCTCTCGCACTCATTTGGTACCGAACCTCCGCAGAAAGATGACGACAAAAAACCGACCAAAGAACAGCGAGAAGAGCGCAGCGGGTAGCCAGGACGACGCGTCCAAGAAAAGCCAAAAGAGCGGAGGCGCCACCAACGGGGTTGGTGGCCCCGGGCCTCAGGGGCCCCGCTCGGGCAGATGCCTCGGCCTTCTGGTGAACGCGGTGTTTTACGCCGCAATGATGGGGGCTGCGGGATTTGCGGCTTTTTATTTACAAGGAGTCGTGCAGGAAGTCCGTCAGATCCACGCACAGCACGAGGAGAGCGAACGGAGCGGCGCGGAGCTGGGTACCAAGATGGAGAACGTTCTTCAACAGGTGAGTTCAAAACTAAGAGAATCGATTAAACATGACTGAAAAGTCACGTTACTGAGTTTAGATGGGTTTGTGTAACATCTTTAAGGTTTGGGGAAACAAAAAAGATCAAACTCGCTGCTGAATTTTTAATTAGTTTTGAATGAAAACCAGTTTAAAACTCTGTAATGATAACTTCACTGGATGTTTTAATAATCTGCCACTGAATTTAAATCTGAACAAGATTTATCAAAATGAGATGAATCACTTCAGTCGCACGTGGCAAATATGCTAATGCACTTTATTTTATTATTTTTATTTACAAATAATCTTTTTTGTAGAGCCATCTTTTTCTTACATTTGCTGGTCTTTGTGGCTGTACTTCCAGAAACATTTTGCTGAAATTGTAGCAGCTGAAGCTCAGATTTGTTGGAGGACATCTTTAAAGAGCAATTTGGTGTCAAGTCTGGACTTTGACTAGGCCGCTTTTTCCATGCTTAAGTCTCCTGGCTCTTAATTCTTTACCGTGTAGAAAACAAAGCACTCATTTCCTAATCACCATGGTGACGTCAAACATGACAGTAAGACAAGGTCATGAAATCAGTGTACAGAATGCAGTCAGGTAGCAAATCTTAAAAACTGTCATTAGTACCAAAGATATAAACAAAATATATGAATTACAAAAAATCGTCCCTCTACAAACGCTGATACAGTGTGAGGTTAGTAACAAAAGATGAGGCCAAGACTGGCTTTCTTCAGCAAAGAACACTCAAAAGTGGAAGACACAGAAAACCACTTCATACCTGCTGCTAAGTACAGTGGAGGTTCTGTGATGCTGTGGGCCTCACCTACCTTCAAAGGTCCTGGGATGCTCGTTAAAGTTGATCGTCATTGCTTTTTAAAATATAAAAAAGTAGATTTTAAATAAAAATCTGCCAGAAGACTGAAAACAGTGCAGAAATGTCTTTTTTCTGTTAACTGAATTGCAACTACAACTATTCATTCAGGAGGACGAGGAAGGTGGAGTCTAAACAATTTAATTAATCTACTAAACAAGAGTTGATATTAGAGCTGAAATGACTAACTGCACTCAATAAAAAGGCAATTTTTTTGAAAGTGTAATTCTCAAAAGTAACTAATCCACATACATTTTGCATTTAAGATTAAAAACAATGCTTTGTTGTTGCATTTTAGGCAATGAAATGTTTATTTTCTTATTCAAAAAGGGAACTTAATAATTTGCATTGTTTAATGTTTTTCAGTAGATGGGCCTCAGCTTTCCTTCTGCTCAATTCTAATCTCACTTCACAGCTCAGACAGTGATTTCTCCCATCGACTTGGATTCCTCCAGTAGAAACTTCAACTAGGCCGATTTTCTCTGTAGTTTTAGCAAAGGCAGCAGAAGAAGTTGTGTTGGCCACACCTTAAAATATTGATTGAAGTTGATGCAGATTTAAAACAGTTCTTACAGATGCCAGATAAAGTCCAACACAAAGGTTTTTCCTTTGCTTTGAATTTGTTTTAATAGTAAAATAAGATTAAAAAAATATCCAGTGGATTTAACTAAAATGCAAACTTAGCCATCTTAGTTTAATAAGCTTGTCAAAATAAAGAAAGACTGAATCATATTCTGTTCTTGTCACTAAATGACAAAAAAATCCAGAGAAATGTGAGCATTTAGTGTGTTTTGTTAATCTAGCAAACCTTCAGACCATGCTTATGGTTTTAAATGTACAAATCCCTTGTATTCAGAAATCTGCTCATCTCATTGAAAATATTGTGTGTTTAGTTTATTGTTTATTTAAAAATAAAAAATAAAAGTTTTTGCGATTAAAATTTTTCAACTCAAGTTTGGCCACCGCTGGCGCAGGACAAGCAGCTAGTTTTTACCAGATGAGCCACTTTCTCCTCCAATTAACTGATTATTGATCGATTGTTCCCGCGTCTCGTCAAGGTGGCGTCTCTGCGGAGCAACGTGGACGGACTGGAGTCGTCGCTGGGCGTCACGCGGGTGGAGCTGGAGGCGGCCGTGAGCCGCATGAAGCGGGGCGAGGTGGAGACCAGGAGGGTGGAGGAGGCGCTGCAGAAGCTGCAGAACGACCTCCTCAGCGACCTGGCGGAGGGCGTCCGGGAGGTCAAGGAGGCCCGGGAGAAGGACTTCTCCTCTCTGGAGAGAACGGTGGAGGAGCGTCTGGCCGAGGTGAGCCAGTCCATCTCCGCCAGCGTGGCGGAGTTCGCCGAGGGTCAGGGCGAAGCGCAGCGTCAGCTGGCCGACCTCAGGGCCCGGCTGGGCGACACGGCGGACCCGGCGCTCGTCAAACAGGAGCTGTCCGCCATCGTCGACGTCGTCGCCGAGATTAAAACGGCCAAGCAGGCGGCGGACGCGACCTCCGATTCCCTCAGGGACCAGATCGGCGCCGTGAGGGAAGAGCTCCAGACGCGCAACAAGGAGGTGGCCTCTCTGTCCCGGGAGGTGGAGTCGGTGAGGTCGGCGATGCAGGACACCGCCGGCAGCCTGAGGCGGGCCCTGTCTGCGGCGGAGGCCGGGGTTCAGGCCCTGCAGGACCAAACCGCCACCCTGCAGAGCGGCCTGGAGCAGGTCTCCAACGCCGTCCGCACCGTGGAGGGGAACGTGAACACGGCGGCGGCTCAGGCTCAGAAAAGATCAGACGACCTGGAGGTCAGGGTTCAATCGTCTGAGGAAGGCGGGGAATCACTGACGGCTTTGCTGTCTGACATCAGCAGCAAGGTGGAGTCGCTGCTCGCCAAATACGACGGACACGAAAGCAGCTTATCTGCACAGGGGGCGGCAGTGGAGAGAGTAAAAACGGACCTGAAGCAGGAGCTGGAGGAAATAAAAATCCAAATGGAGGCGCTGGATCAGACTCAGCCGCCTGCAGGGGGCTCCACCTCCCTACAGCTGGAGCTGGACAGCTTAAAAGCTGCAGTGGAAGAAGTGAAAAGCAAAGCAGACGCGATCGAAAACCAAAACCAGGCCATTCGCACCCTGCAGGAGGCCATGCAGGAGACGACGCAGGAGCTCGCTGGTTTAGCAGAAGGGAAACGAGATGAAGGGCGAAGCGGCCTGGAGGATCTGGAGAAGAGACTGACCGCTCTGGAAGACAGGATGTAGACACCATGAGGCGTTCAAGGGCTTTCAGGATGAGGGGGAAAAAACACCCAGACTACTAGTCTTGAAACGCCGCATCAGGAAAACAGGAGACAAAATGTTACTGTTATGAATATCTGCTTTCTAGAGATGGAATCCGATTTCTTGTTACAACAAAAAAAAGAGTGAGAAACAGCTGAGACTGCTGATCTGTGAAGTTCAAACCTACACTCATTCTGCACTGTAGTTTTCTTTAACTTTTTTAAACCTCCAATTGCGATTTTGAAGCACTCTTGTGTTTGTTTTAGAAAAATAAAAATAAAAAAATGTTTGACCTGAAGCCGTGAATTTTTATTTTAAGGGAGTGAAATTTATAAAATCATGTTTTAGGTTTCGCTGCTTATCGCTTACTGACTCTTCTTACATTTTACTCACAGCTACAAATTTCAGTGTATTTTAACCAACAAAATCTAATTGTTAGGTGATTGTCTGCTTAAATGAACACTACAAAAAGGATGTGACATGCAGCGTCTGTGAGTCGCTGTCCTGCAGGATGACGACCCAAACAGCAGTCGACTGGTTTAGAGCAACAAAATATTCACATCTCAAATTTTGGCCAAGTTTTTTCCATTAGAATTTTTCTGAATTCCAGTTTTTCCCCATTTTAGCCACATTTTATAAGCACAAAATGAGGATTTTCTGAACAAACCAATCGCTAGTGGTCATAATTTGACCACTATGTAGGTTGTTTTTGCAATTTGAAAGAATAGAAATATAACGTGAGACGCTTTTGATGAACATTTTCATTCTTGTTGTTCAATCAGATGCAGGAGAAGCCAGCTTCTAAACTAGCGAAGCTCGCTAGTGATTTGTTTTCTTAAAAATGTTTATTGCAGTAGTTTGACAGGTGATCATCAGACATAAAATGCATAACTATGTTACGTTTTGCATCTCTCCGATGTCAGACAAATCAGCTAACTCACTGACCTGTTTAGTCGTAACACTTAAATCTCCCTCCACTGCTGTGAGGTTCAGCAAAGTCTGTCGGAGTTCTGCGATCTCCCGCTCTCTTTCTGACAGATCCTCCGCCAATCGCCCGATCCTGAGCGTCAGGTCGGACACCTGCGGCTCAAACGCTGCGAAGTCCCGTTTGATGGACGCCACCTTCGGTTTGAGGTCTGCGGCGAACGTCAGCGTCCGTACGAGGCGAGCGCGGCCGCTCTCCAGCTCCCGCAGGCGGTCCGATAGCTGGTCGTCCGCGGCGACCAGCTCAGGGATTCGCTTGCGGAGCTGGTCGATGGCCCTGGTGTTGCGTTCGGACGCAGATCGGAGGTTGGAGATTCGGTCGACGCTGCTGCCCAGGATGTCTCCGATGCGTTTGACCATGCTGCGCTCCACCTGACCGGTTTTGTCCTCCAGCTCTCCGACCTGCGACAACACGGAGTCCAACTCAGACCGCAGACCGTCCATCCGACGCACGTCCGTCCTGACAGAGGAAACCTGCAGAACCAGCACCGAACAAACCAATATGCACAGCAGAATATTTCACTTTTAACATAAGAAAATCATCTTTATTTCAAGGGAAATTTCATCAATATCAGTGATGAGGAGTTAGAATTTTAACACACTATTTTATGGTACTATTGTGATTACGATAAAAATGATCATTAAAAAAAACTAAGACAGAATTTATAATACCACAAACTATATGCAGTTTACCTGAGTAAACTGCATATAGAGACATAAATGAATCATATTTTCATATATACTGATATTTATTGATGTTTTTGTGGAAAACATAGAAAAACTTTTCATCTGATTTTTTTTAACAATTCTGGGATTTATCGTGCGATATATCAAAAATCTTATAAGAAATTTATCATGATAAATGATACAATAATTCCCCACCTATATCAATTACTTAAAATGAGCTTCTTTATTTTGATGAAAAGTTATTTGGAGGTTAGTTTAGTCTTATTTCAGGATATTTGTGCTAACAAGTAGGCCAAAAAACTAACCTGATTCTGTGTTTTTGCAGAGTATGCATCCCTAAAAACACCTTATTCAGACTGGAGTTCATAAGAAACATTCAAAAGAACAAATTAAAGTCCAAAACTGATTGAATGTAACAAAGAGGTTTTGTCAACTTCGGGACAGAACTCTTCAAAAGACAATTCTTTAAAAACTAGGAAAAGGTTGTGTTAATGATGAGAAAAATTAATAAAATCATTCACATTTGTCTAGAAACATATTTGCGACGAAAAAAAATAAAATTAAACGCACCTTTCTGGCGAAGTCATTCGTAATGGCCGAGGTTCGCTCTTGGATTTGCGTCACCGCGTCTCTCAGCGACGTCAGGCTGCCATGGAGCTGCGCTCGTTTCTCGCTCAGACCGGCGGTCCAGTCGTTCAGCTGGACCACGTCCTGCTCCAGAGCCTCCAGCCGGGCCTGCAGGTTCCCCCGCTGGGCCGCGAGACCCTCCAGCTTCTGCTGCACGGTTTCACACTGAAGCAGGAAGTACGATTCACCACCCAGAAGACAAAAACGGAAACAACATTGACTTTGGTCTCTTTTTACACAGTAAAATTCAAGCATTTTTTAGGTGAGTTTCCAAACTTTTCCAGTACCAAATTGGACTCAAAAAAGATACAAATTAACTAAAAATAATAACCCAAACAAATCATTGGTAAATGACATTCTTGCTCAAATTAAATGTCAAACAAACAATATACAAAGACAGAAAAAGATCACTTAAAAAAATATTCTCGCTACGTTTTCTGGCATTTAGTAAATATAAATAATTTTGGTAACATTCAATAACTTAAACAACATAAATTTAATCTGATTTAACTTCAGATTGAGAAAAAAAAATCATCTTTTCAATTATTTTTCTTTCAAAAATGATTTTTTTTATTGAATCAACTCAAACAAAATGCTTTCACTTTTTTCAGTGCTTGAAAATAAATGAAAAATAATAAGTGTTGCTTTTGACATCTGTATGACTGACATCAAATGTTTCATCAGTGCTGTGAACTCGATAGTGAACAGTAACAATGTCTGAGGTAAATGAGTAAAATAAAACCCTTGAGCACAAAGACCACATTAAAACACTCGTTCTGTAACGTCAGTAAAAACCATTTCTGTTATTGTTTAATCTATCAATTATTCTGAAGATTTTTCATCATTTAAACTTTTTTCTACAGTATTAAAAATGCAAATAAACAATTCAATTCCATGTTTAAAGATGAACATTAACATTTTATTGTCTAAACTGCAATAAGATAAAATAAATACTTCAAACATCAACATATGAAAAGCTCAGGCTTTTCTGCTTGACTTTAACACATTGTAGGACTGTTAATCAGTTAATCCAAAATCAGTTAATTTTGGATTAACTGATTAATAACTGGGTTGCAAAAGGTGCTTTATTACAAAGTGAAGCTAAAACTAACAACAAAGGAGAAAAAGGAGTTTTTTGTACTAAATGAAACATTTGTATATTTTCTGTACAATTTTGGTTTAATTTCTGTGTTGTTCTTTCAGCAAGTAGATTTTTTTTGGAGTCTGTATACTCAGGTTAACAATTAATGGATTACTAACACTGCAAAAACACAAAATCTTACCATGTATTTTTGGTCTAGTTTCTAGTGAAAATATGACAAAACTAACTTACAAGCAACTTTTTAGCAAGACATAAGGGCTTGTTTTAAGTAAATAGTGATTAAAAAGAACGTGTTCTATTGGCAGATAAATTAACCTTTAACATGTGAAAATGTTTTAAATAATTTGCCAATGGAACAAGGACTATATTCATCAATATTAAGGAATTATTTACTTGTTTAAAGTAAATGATATCTTGCAAAAAAGTAGCTTGTAAGTTATTTTTGTCTTATTTCATGTTTACTAAGATATTTACACTAGAAAGTAAATCAAGAATACTTGGTAAGATTTTGTGCTTTTGCAGAAAAATTAGTTGACCATTACTTAAAAAAAACAACAGCGATTAATCGCTTCAGAAGTAGAGAAAACTATCGCTGCACATCCACCAGATCAGAGAAGAATTCGGCTTTGACTGCAACAAAAATGGTTCTACAAAGTATCACAGACACTTTTTAGAGTTTTAACTGTAAAATCGCGATTAATCGCTTCAGGCCTAAGCGTCATCATGATGATGTTCGGTCAGTTTGCTCAGCTCTTCCTCCAGCCACGGCTCCTCTTCTTCGTCCTTCCACTCCTCATCCTCCGAAGAGTCGGTCAGCGTCCCGCCTCCGTCTCCCCTCAGCACCACGGCGAGTTCACGGACCGCCTCCTTGACCACCGACAGCTCGTTCTTCATCTTCAGGATGCTGTTGTGGGCCTGCAGGCGGTCCAGCTCCTGCCTGATCTCCAGGATCTCGTTGAGAGCTTTCAGCATGCTGTCCTCGGTGCCGAACACCTGCAGCGTCACTTCCTCCAGACGCCTCTCCGCCCCGCTCAGGTCGCCGTTCAGCTTCAGGATGGAGCGCACCGCCTCCTCCACCTTCGGCAGCTGCTCCTCGCACTGCCGGGCGCGGGGGACGTGCTCCCGGAGGTCAGAGGTCAGCTCGGCCTCCCTCCTGCTCAGGCTGCCGATCTGCTCCTGCAGCTTGTGGATCTGCTTGGTGTTCCAGTCCAGGTGCTCCTGCGCCCGCTTGGCGTCGTCGTCCTCCGTCCGCTCCAGAACGCGGGCGTTCCTCTTCGTGCTGTCCTCCAGCTCCTCCAGCCTCTTCGCCAGCGCCCGGGCCCTCCGCTCGGCCTCGTTCACCCGCTCCGTGGCGCCGGCGTGCGCCTCGCGGGCCTCGGCCTTCAGGGCCGCCAGGTCCGCGGTGACGGCGGCCAGACGCTCCTGCCACGTCTCCGTCACGTTCAGGAAGCGGGCGTTGACCGCCTGCAGGTCGCGGGACGCCGGGTTCTCGCCGGCCTGCGTCGCCATGGCGATGGCCTGGAGGGCAGAGATGTCCTTCTGGAGTCTGGTTACCGTGGAGACGGCAGAGAGCGCCTCCTGCAGGTCGTCCTCGGACGCAACGAGCTACAGCCGCAACACAGAAAAGGAGCGCGGTTTCTGCGGAGCTGCTTGACTCTTTTGTGAGTGGCAGTGTTGCCAGATTGGGTGGGTTTTCACCCAATTGGGCTGATTTCAACACATCTGGCTGTAAAAACTAACTTTAGGTGTTTTTTTTGCAAAGCTATCAGAGAAATTATCTCGAAATAGTTATGTGTGGCAGAAAAGAACAAAATGTTTTTAAAATGCCATATCGTTGCACTTACCTCATTAGTTCATTTATATTTAACCTCTAGAATCTGTCAAACGTGACATCATCAATGATTAGTCAACAGTTCACCCAGTGTCACTATGTAGAAGTGTTGTAAAACAGAAATCCCAGGGCAAGATCATAAGCTAAAATGACATACAGCTACAAAAAACTCAAGTCCGATTGTAGTAAAAGAGTCTTAGGTCCTTCTAAGTCCCAATAGGATCAGGTTCTGGTCAGAATATAACAAAGAACAACAAAAAATGTCACAAATCTGAACGCAGATTACAAGATTATATCTAAGGCTGGAAACTGTCAGATCTGGCAACCCTGTTGCTCTGGTGGTCCAAACCAGCCTCATAGTTTGCTTATTACTTGACTCTTTCTACGACTCGGGTTAAATTACACTAAGCATTAAAATTAAAAGAAAATATTTGAGACATTTTGAGAGAAATGGCCTCTTAACTTAGCGGTTGCTTCACTCCAACTCCAGCCGTTACCTTCTTGGAAACTTTCACCATCTCTTCCTCCATGTCCAACAGGCTGGAGGTTTTCCCGTGCAGAGCTTTATACTTTTCTTCCATTAGTGAAAACCTCTCATTCTGCTGCAGCACCACCCTGAAGCACAAAACGCACTCAGCCAACAAGCAACACGCAGAGGAAAATTTATTTAAAACTATGAAAGCGCTAACTTACCAGCTCAAAACTCCGCATGCTACTAGCGACAGTAAACACATCAGACCTTTAATGTCTGGACCTGAGGACGTTTGATTTGCTCCACTGTTCTCTCCGTCTTCCGTTTTCGCTTTTTGTGCTTCACCTTTACAGTTTGCAGGTAAATTTTGCGGCATTTCATCGTTTTGCTTTTGAGACTGCGTCTTTTTCCTCTGTTTAATTTCCGTAGGCATTTCGCAGCTATAAAAATCCCGATTTTAAACTATCGTTACTTGGCTTTAATCTTTAAAAATGTAGTCAGTTATTCCATATGTAGCAGATAAAAGCAGGATATCCTACTTAAAGACAAATTCATAGTGAATTAAGCGATAAATATCCGATTTTACCAGCGGAGATTAGCTAAAGTTACCGCTACTGCTCCCAGGAAAAGTGCTGCCTTCTTGGGAAATTGGTCAATTTCAATTCAAACTATACCAAAGCAGTACAATTAATACATTAGTAGTTTCTCGAGTCTTTAGTTCTGTCTTAAATCGTAAATAACTATTCCATACCTAATTTAAAATCTGACTCTTTCGTTGTGAACACATAAGGTATGTGTGTGTTCACAATGAAACACACACATACCGACAGAGCAGGAGTTTCCATGAACGCAGCAGGAAGCCACGTTGGCGAGAGAATTTATGAATTTCATCATCATTAGAAGCATTTATTTGAATATTTTAGGTACAAGTAAATTAAATGTCATAATAGAAATGGCAATATTTTGATAAGAATTATACAAATAATCTACCATTTTAATTGATTAAAGTGATTTCCAATCTCTTCTCATTAGTTCTTTGTTTTACAAAATTAAACTTTTTGCCTATATGCAAAATCCCACTTGCTAACAGAAAAGTTAAGGCAAAACCAACCTGAGACAAAAATGGACAAAATGATCATCAGTAGCTTTATTTTATGTATAAATGTTAACCAAAACTCTTTACAACACTGAACTACACAGCTATTACTGGAAACTATGATTTCATCTTATTTTCAGGATTTGTCTTGTACGAGCGAACATGCAAAATTTAAAAAAAGAAAAACGTGTAACAAAGCAAAACGTCATACAAAAAAGAGACAAAGCAAACATAAATGCATCTTTAACTCAGAGACCAAAAATAACCAGGCCAAAGCTGCTATGTGCAAATTTTCAAACTAATTTTGAGTAAATGGAAAACAAGAATCACACCAAAACATTACAATCAGGTCGAGTAAAAAAACCTTGATACTTGGGTCAAGGCTTATGGTGATGGGAGCAAACAAATATTCTATTAACGGTGTAAAATTCTTTGACTTTTGTCTCCAAAATAAACAAAATGAAAACACGCTAATGTTAGCATCCTATCCAAAATGGCTCCGACCAGTTAAGTAATGGATAATAGACATTTAGGAGGTCTGAGTGGTGCATCTTTTGGACGGTAACAGACTTCCAAAAAAAACACCAAAAAAATAGCAGATGGTTGTTTAGGAAATCCAACACCAACGCCTAACTGTCACATTTTCCAAGCAAATCCTCGGCAGTGTTTAGTGAATAACTTCTGCTCTGACCTTGGACTCCTGGACGTTTCTTTTCTTTTACCAGTAAACTATTGAGTTGAACCAGGACGAGCAGTCAAACCCACTTTGCATGCCAAGATTAGTTAAGTAGCTAAAGAGGTGGCAATTTTCAGAATGGGACGGTTAATATTTATAAAAAGCTGAGATGGAGATTAAAAAAAAAAAAAAAAACAAACAACCAAAATGACAAGATTTCCTACAGAAGAATTTTGTAAATTCATACAAAACCCAACCGTACCAGCATTAAAGGCACACGTTTAATTTTAGTAAAGTTTAGTATTGCAATAGTGTCAGCCAAATTTCAATTAAACACTTTAAATAGTGTAATGAACCTACTTGAAGTAAACTGATTTTTTAAAGTGGTAATTAAGTAACAAAACAATATATATATAGTGATTGTCTTTGGTGATAAAATTCAGATGAGGAAACCAGTTTTACATTTATAATTTAGTCTTAAAGATTTTTGTGCCTTTTCAGCTAACCACCAACTCCATGATAAATATGGGCATAAATATTATTTGCCATTTTTTTAAAGATGCATTTCAAACTGTTTTTCAAGGCGGAATGATTATACAAAACAAGCCATCATTTTTAAAGACACTAAAATTGCTCGTTACGTAAAAGCTTCACCCTGACAAAACAAAAACAAAGTAGTAGATAAACTGAAGCCCAAAATTAAAAATGACATTCATGTCCATGATGGATGTTAATAAACCGCTGACCATATTGTATGAAAGCTTAATGAATCAGTTCTTCTTCTTTTGGTAACTTCATTTGTATGACCTCAACTCAAAGAATCAAAACTAGCTTACGTTTAGAAACCCATCTGGTCCCTTACGGTTTCTGCCGTCTTTTGGTCCAGTCTGTAAGGAAGCAAACCTAAGTGCACTTTGGTTACTAAAAGGACACTTTCAAGGTTTTCTGAATCAACAAGAGGAACCTGTAACAGCATGATGACCTGGTGAAACCCAAATAATGTGGATTTGATCAGATAAATAAACAAAAAGAAACAAATATTAAGGAAAAACTCTTCATGACACCACGAATCTACTCCATCTGCTAATTACAGCACTTCTAAACACACAAACCCAGAAACCTTAAAGCAGAGTAATTGATATTCAAGTCTCCAAGTTAAACAAAAATCATCTCTTTTTCGGGTTTTTTTTATATCTGCACATGTTGTTTAATACCAAAAATATGCAAAGATTAATTTTGGTGGTAAACGTGCAGACTTGCTACAAGCGACGATGTCTGAGCTCCACAATTTACGTTCGCGCTGCCACTTAGGAGTTGTAGTGGTCCTAAAACGAGAAGCAGAAAATAACAGAGTCATTAACAAGATATGAACGAGAACCGATTTTATTCAAAGAGTGTTGAGTGCTTGACTAACCTGGATTGTGTTGACTACGCCGCTGGCCATGACCGACAGTTTCCCTGCGACTGAGCGCACGCCGAGTTTGAGTTGCGACATGTCGGGAGCGTTGGGCAGCACGTTGCTCAGACGGTATGAACTTCCTGTAAACATGAAGCGAGAGAAAAGGTCCAGATGTGACAGATGGGAAAACTCCCTCACAAAAAGCTAAACCCTGATGATTAAAACACAAACTGATCATGTGTAGAAAAGTGGGATAATGTATTTTACATTATTCTACTTTCAGGTGCTTCCATTCACTACTTTTATGGTTGCCACAATCACTGCAGGGCGAGCTGATATTAATTCCTCTGATGACACGAGAGAAGAAACTGCATTTACCTGAAAGCTTTCAGAATATAACAGGAAGTCTTGTCTCAAAACATAGAGCTTTTAAATCCCTCAGCAGTGTGCTGGTTTGCCGGATGTCCAACCTACTACTTTCAGTCATTTCTCCTGACTTCCTTCTGCTATTGTATGCATTTTAACCGCCTTGTTTTTTTTTATTTGCCGACACATTTTTCAATTTTACATTTAGAAAGAATTGAAGTACTATGAGGAAGTCCAGAAACGAGATTAAAATGGAAAATGCAAAATCGCAAAAGATTTTCTGTAATTTATAAATTCGTAACTTCTGTACTACGTCTATAAAAACTGACCACAAAGATGAGCTGTGTCTTACCAGTTTCTTTCTTTGGATCATCAAAAAGGTCTGCTGAACTTATGGAGGCGCTCCCTGAAAACCTCTCCAGTCGCGTCCTGGTTTCGTACTAAAGAGAAAAACATTTAGTTCTTAAAACAACACTTTTGTGAATTAATTTGTGTGTTTGATTGCCTCTTTATTGTGATTATTTCCACTATTTTAGTTTTCCTAAAATTGTGGAAATGAAATGCAGATTTTGCTCATTTTGTACCTCAGAGTTGTCTTGTTTTCCAAAATACATGTCAGATGAGATCGCCTTGACATCGTCTCCAAACTTTTTCTGAGCTTCTCCAGAATCCGAGTAGGATGGCAAGTCAGCTTTTCTCCTGGCAACGGGTCTGTTGATAAAAAGTTAAATATCACAGAAATGCAATTATTCAACTATTCAAAAGAAAACTTTCCAAGAAAAATAAATACTTTGGACACATTTTAACATGACTACATTTGTAAAATAAGTCTAATGTTTAATTTTCTGCACACTTTCAGCTGAAGAAATAAAGATTACAAGACAAGAATCATAATATTCCAGTCAAACTTATAAAAACAAGTAAATTAAAAGATTTTGGATCAATTTACCATCATTTCCTACATTCTCATTGTTTGTCCAAAATACCCAGGCACATTTTTCTCTTCAATATGAGAATAAGTTAAAAACTGTAATCAAAGTTACAAAGTTTGGACGCCATTTAGACTTAATTCAAAATATCAAGTATTTCTGGATGTTTTTCAACAATAGTTATTTTACATTATTCTATCCAACTAGCAGAGATTATTTAGCACAATAGCCTCTATTAAATATAAGTTGATTCTATGCAACTTTATATTTTATAAAATAAATTAGAAATGCAGAAAAGACAGAAGTGACCGTTTTGTTCCCAAAAATGCAAAGTCAGAAAGTATTAGTAGAGTAAAGGTTTCCAGTGAAAATTGGACAAAAAAAAAAAAAAAAAATCGGTACATGTTTTATGTTATTGTATTGTCCACTTTTTTATTTCAAGTTTTAAACACCAATGTTTCTTTGTTCCTCTAAAGCACTTTGAATAATCCTAAAAATGGTGCTGCACACATAAACTTACCATCAAAGAGTACAAGTTGGTGAAGGGCTAAAATGACCAGCAACCACCAAAAGTAACTATACATAATTAAAAATATATAAATACCAAAATCATCCTACCTGTCGTCAAACGGAGACACGGCGGCGGACATGAAGAAGTCCAGCTCTGGTTTCTGGCTCTCCTTCATCCAGGCGCCTCCGCTGCCGCCATCATGTCCCCAACGCATAGAGAAACTATCAGAGGCGTCCGTTTGATCCTCGAACCGTGAAACGTTCCTTAAAAAAAACAAACAATAATTCAGTCACTTAAAAACAGAAAGATGCTCCAACACTAAATCAATTTGAAGGGTTTTGTTCCCACAAAAAGTCTGAAGCAAGACACTAAAAAAGACAGTTTATATTAGAACTAGTAGTAGACTTCTGCTTCATAGTATGCAGTTTTTTTTTATTTTGCATATCCAGACTAGAATGTTACTCCAACTGCGCTGCTGCAGCGTTTTTGTGAATCAGAAAATATCTGACAGTTAAACTATGGAGAATATTTTGGCAGGGAAATTATTAGATATGGAGATATTTTATTCTAAATTAATTAAATAAAGTTATTAAAACATTATTAATACATGTTCAGTTAAATAAATAAATGCTCCCATGAAATTAAACATTTAATAGAAATATGTAATATTTCTTTTTATTTAGGATTTCTTTCTTTCAAGATTTATTTTTATTCATCTCAAGATTAGATTTTCTTTTTATCCTTTTTCTTATTACTTCAACATTTACTTATTTCATAGACGAGTTTCATTTTACTTCGTAAAACTACTCTACATATTTCAGAGGCTTTTATTTATTATTTACTTATTTCATTTTAATTTTCTGGGACCTACACAAGCTGTAAATAAAATTATTTTTTTCCCAACTAATCAAGAAATAACTACGGGAATACAAAGTCAACTAGATTAGTTTATTTCAGTAACCTGCAGCAAAAAAATAAAAAGCCTAACTTCTAAAATATAGAAAATAAAAACTAATAATAATTGATCTGTGTTTACAGACTTATCTGACCTTGAGCTAAACGTCCCGTCGTACTCGTCTTCCTCAGTAAACCTGCGGCCCTTGGTGGTCTTGGCTCCGATCGGACTCTCCTGCTGGATGATGTGCATGTCTGACATGACGGAGTGAGAAACTCCGCTGAAACAGAACAGACTCCAAATGAGAACAAGACCCAGACAAATCCAGCAGATTTTTTTAATCACCATCCTACCTCCTCATACCCAAACCCATGCCCAGTCGCTCGGCCTGCTCCTTCTTCTTCCCCTGCAGCCCCTTCAGCTTCTGCTCCCCGATTTTCCTCTGCTGCTCTAAATCTTTATAGGCCAGACGCATGGATGGAGCGCTTAGGGAAAAAGTAAGAAGAGATATTAAAAAGCAGGCAGGTTTTATGCTTTTGTGGTTATTCCGGGTGTTGTTCTCACATGGAGTCCTCAGGTGTGATGTTCCGCTTGGCGCCTGCGGCGGAGCGTTCTTCTTTCTCCCGGAGTTTGTCGGCAGCCTGAGCCGCTTTCTCCAGCTCGGAGAAACTCTGGCTGCTGACCTTCTGGGCGCCCAGGCCGCCTTTCTTAGAGGCCAGCTGCAGACAGAGGCGTCAAGAAAGTGTGTAAAATCCCAATTAGATTCAACGTTCATGCAGACGAGACAATTTTCTGAAAAACGTGGCCCAATACAAGCCCTTAATATCAGCCGACAAATAATTACTGATTAGTTTTTGCTTTAAATATCTGGAATACTGAACTGGTGGCATCCATTTTTAATTTTTAATCAGTTATGAGGCACAGTGAGGAAACCTTAAACTGCTGCTGTGGAAGTTACTCAACAGGCTGTTGCTAGGTAACCAAAGAAGTGAGAGAGTGGTTGCTAAGTAACCAAAGATTCCACCAACCTAGCTTAGCTGACTGTTGTGAGAGGCTGAATGACTAAAGCCTTTTTCTCTGCCAACATCCCCTGAAGGCAAATTCAAATGAAAAAAAACTTCTTCTTTTTTTTAAATTGTGAAGAAAAATTGTGGGAAAAAAATAGGGTTTTTTGAATTTGTACTACATTTTGGACATTTTACCTTTTTAAAAAAATGAGTAAATATTTTTGACAAACCTAACGTGAATTTAAACCTAATCAAACTGAAATTTTATTTCATTTTAAGTTCAATCCCTTTTACAAAAACATCTGGATTTTTTTTCGATTATTATTTATTTTATTGAGCTAGTGACACACCATAGGTCTAAAAAAGCTGTAAAAGTATTTTTTCTGATAGTTTTCACATTTATATGCAAGCCAAAAAGGTATTCATACATCTGGCAGATCCAGGATTACCATTGGAAATAAGCAAAAGGCTTACAGTTACATAGACTTCTTAATTTTATCCTAAATATTTCTAATGGTGGCTTCAGTTATTCTTAATAAACTGCAACAACGTGAACCGTATACTACTTAAAACAGTCAAAACTTTGCTGATGAGTTAATAGAATTCATTGCAAACACACAATTAGAGTGAATTAATAAGAGATTAGTTTCCAAAACATGTCTTTCTATTTACCGTTTTCTTGGCAGCGGCTGGCTTCTTTTTTAGAAGTGAGGATGGCTCTAGAAAACAAAAACAAGTTTACTTTTTCTACAATTATTACAATAGAGTAAAAATTTTTTTTACTTAAATACGTTAAAGGGAATAGTTTCTAAAAAATAAAACAAACCTGGATTTGCTTTTGGAGAAACACTTAGTACTTCAACACTTGGGCCTTCTTCTGAATTTCCTGAAATCAAAATGCATGTTTGTTGGATCGGTGATCTTTTTTTTTTTAAATGACAAAGAGAGATATTTTCTGACTACAGATACCATTTTGATCTTCATCTTTCTCCTTGATGCAAGGCTTTTCTATTGTGGGGCTGCTGAGACTCATTTTGGCCATGTTTAGATTTTCAGGCACATCCTGGAAGACAGAAAGACTAAAACGCTCAAATACCCTTTACTGGAGAGTGTAAACATACAGGGGAATAACTGATGCATCAGCATAAATATGTAGAGATTTCTCAACATTTACTCCTTTTTTGATTGCAGTTTAGTTAATCATTTTCATTCACATGCAAAGCCAAAATCTACAATAAATGTATCATTAAAAAAATACAGTGACTCTAAATCTACATCTCTACCATATTGTTAGATAAATAAACTGCAAAAGTTGTAAAAAAAAAAAAAAAAAAAAAAAAAAAAAGTCAAGTTTTAAGGCACCATAAGGAGCAAAAAACATTCAAAGACAGAATAAATCAACACTAAAACCATTGCAATGAAAAAAGTATAATAATCATAAAACAATGGGTTCTTTTCGATATTTCTTTACTTGTGAATGCAAACTGAAGAAGTCCACGTGTTTGTCCTCTGGTGAGGTTGGAGAAAGAGGACCCTGACTGTCAAGCCACAGCTATAGTGAAAGAGGCAAAAGCAGCAATTAATTTAACTTAGACACTTTAACTAAAGTTTGATAAGCAAAGGAAGCAGCACAGGAAGCCAGAGATTCCTGTTCGCTTTACCTCAGTGCCATGACGTCTGGTAGCTTGCGTGGCTAAAGTTTTGATCTTCTCCCTGTACAGCTGGGCGGCACGGCTGTTGTATTTAGCATTGGCTGCACCAGCTTTGCACCCATGTTGATTGAAAAATGCAATCTATCAAAGCAGAGTCAAAAACAAACAGAGAAGATTCAACATATCTCTAATGGTGGCGGAACATGAAGGTTTCCTCTCTTCTATCAGCACTCACAGCACTGGCGTTGCCTCCCACTTGCATACATCTAAGCTGGAACCATGACCAGTTAAAATCCAACTCAGTGGACCTGTGTAACAGAACAGACAAAGTGTTGGAGAGTAAAAACAGCCCTAAAATGCTGAACCAAAACTTTAAAACAATAGAATAAGTTGATGAAAAGAGGAAAACAAAAAATAATTATACAAAAAAATACAAATACACTTGAAGAGAAAGGTAACTTACAAGTAACTTTTCAGCAAGAAATATGAATAATTAAGGAATTATTTACTTAAAACAAGCTCAGATTTATTGCTGAAAACTTACTTGTATGTTAGTTTTCTCTTATTTCAAGAATACCAATAAATATGCACAAGAAACTAAACCAGAAATACTTGGTAATAGATTGTGCTTTTGCAATGTATGAATTAATTTAAACGAGTAAAGCTTGGTTCCATAAATATTAAAACAACAGAATGGCTTAGATCAAGGCATACTGAAACGGTCCAGTCAAAGTCTAGATTGGGAACTTGAAGATTGCCCGCAGGCTCTGCAGCCAGGTTAAGAGTCTGACTAATTGTTGTCAGAGGAAAGAGTCCTACCTAATGAAGGACAGGTGAACTCCCAGTGACCTGTGAGTCCCAGAGCAGTCTATGCAGAGAAACACCCCGTAGGTGATGCTGGCCCAGCTGGGGTTTTTAGCTGCACAGTCGAAGCAAACCTGAAGACCAAAGAGCAAAAATGTATCACAAAAACGAGGAAGTATCTGAATTCACTTGATCTAAATCAATAGTCCCACACCAGTCAAACAGCTGTGAGGGTCTGAAGTACATTCATATTCTAACAGCTGTGGACGACTGGGTCTGAATTACTATTTAAAGTAGCATACAGTAAAACTGTAAATGCTTTATTTTCATTAACGGCGCCAGAAGAGACGTGTGTCAGTATTTAGTTTGAACTACACACCCGAAAACTAAGCCTAAACAAACAAAACTGATGAGACGAGCGTCTGTCCGTTTTGGCTAGCGCTACATCTGTTGGGAGCAATTAACTTTTAAAAAACGGTCGTTTCGACTAAATGGTAGCCAGGACATAATTAGGATGTTTTAACAACCTGTTTCCACCAGCCAGGCTAATTTACCATGACAAAAAAGCGGATGAGAGCTGACTAATCTGGTTAAAAGGAGCCAGCACAGGTATTTTTTAACAAAGTGCGACGTGTCATATATCTCATTAGCTTTAGCGGACTTCCTTGTTAAAGACACCCCAACGTTTGCCGTTCATAAAAACTCACCTTATTCGTTGGAATGGAACGCAGACGCTTGAAAATGGCAGAAATATCCTGTCTGCTTGGTTCAGCCATCGTTTCAGGTGGTTAAAGAAATGGCATCTAAAGAAGCTCCGTGTTGGTTTTTTTTCCCCAATAACAATCCAATGCGACACGTCAGTTGGAGAGAAGCAGGACCTGGCTCTGATTGGCTGAGCACAGCCCGTGGTTGTGTTGTTGTAGAAAAGGCTTCTGGGTGATGTAGTTTCCCCCCAAAAGCAACTGCTAGATACGTTTGCGTGTCTGTTTAATGTGACCTTTCCATTGAAAAGCCTTTAGAAGCAGTTCAGTCACCATCAGGGGAAAAACTAGAATTTATATTACATAAATGCGATATATTGTCTCAGATTGACTCAAGATTAATCCTCAACGATGTGATTATCATTTTGACTAGATATGATCACATTCAAAAATGTTTGCTTAAAAATCAACATTAATAGTATTTCCAGAATTTTGTCTCAACTAGTTTATGAATAAAATGCTATCTTGATATAAAATATTTAGTCTACAATTTAAAAATGAAAATCTCATGATAAAATATTGATAATTTTGATTTAGCTACCTGAGTTTGATAAGAATGTCATCATCTTGACTTAACTGCCACATAATTGAGATTATGACCTACCTCAAAATAGTTTTAATTACTTCAGATCTTAATACAAAACCCTCATAACTCTGACTTAGAATCCACACAATTATAGACAATAAAATTTCATGAATTAATTTTCACTTATCTAATAGTATCCTACAATTAGAGTCCTTTATATGATAGCTTCACAAAAATGATTATAGGCATAAATTGGCTTAAATAAAAGTAAGCTAATCACAAAACTGAGAACAAAATTCTTATGGTTTAATATAAACTGGCACCAAGTAATAGTGAAAAAAGCAAAACAAACCCATAACATTAATGCAGTAAGTGTTAAAAATTACAATATGATCATAAAAGAACTAAAATTACTTTAAGCCACAATGTAAATTGTATTAAATGAAACAGTTAGTGATTTTCTTTTTAGATTATATAAATCAAACTGAAAAATAATCTGCGTAAGCAGTCGCATTTCTATATTAAAAGGCAAATCTTTTGCTGAATAAATCTATTTATTATGTTGTGATACAACATTTACAAATGTGCAAGTACAGCTGTTACTGCCGACCGACAGCAGCCCACCCTGAAAACATGACAAAACAGTTTTAAAGACAAAGAAAAACGCAATCTACCTCAACGTTAGATATATAAACTATGAACAGGATGGAGTCCATTTCTGAAGAGGAAAAAAAAAATCCAAATGTGCATTAAGGTTGTTAAAAATATGAGCTTTTATGTCAAAGGTTTTAGGATGAAACTGGAAATCATGCATGTTGTATAAGAATGTAAATGGCTCTGCGAAGGAAAAACAAAAATATTTACAGCAATAACAAAGTAACAGCCTCAAGAAATACTCAAAAACAATCATTTGATGTACAAAAGTATTTTAAATTACAGCATTCTACAAGAGTTAAACAAGAGCACTTGTGGGATTATAAATTATCCTATTTCCAAACATGTAATTTCTTCAATATGCCTAATTCATGTGCAATACGCTTAATCCCAGCATTTATTTAAACGCATGTCTGCCACACATTGCTTGGATGCATTTAATTGCTAAAACAAGCACTAAAATTTTTATAATTTTTTTTTTCCCAATCGCAGGAGAATTAGCTTTTAGTAAGTGAACTGAAACATGCAGATTCAAGTGAGAGAAACATTCAGTGTTGCATGAATAATAAACAATATAATTATGCAATCTGTTTGTGTGTGTCGGCAGGAAAACAAAAAAAAAGTCAGTGGTTGCATACATCTAGCATCTGTAAAATGTGAAAAATACAATCACTGAATATACATTCATCTGCACTAACCTGAAACCTTGAGGAAAAACAGAGATGAAGAAAGAAAGGATGAGGCTCGACAGCTCAAAAATAATTCCTTAAGATAAATGAAAGAGCAAATTTAAAAGGGTAATACATGGAAGTCAATATTATGCAAATAAATGTTCTACATATCAGTGGACTGGAGTCCATTAGCAAGAATAACTAAAAAGTCTCCCCTCAATGAATTAAAAAAGGGTTTAAATATTAAGGCTGCATTTGACGTCACAAGGCAGGTTGTCATCCCAGTGTTTTGTTTTAAACAATATATATATATTTACACATTTATTAACACAAACATTTAACCGAATCTCACCTAACAGCTGAATAGCTTGTCTGTAACAGCATTAATGTGATTTTATGTAACATCATAGACTGACAGCAGCTGTTCCCCCTGATCGTCCTGGTAACATGTGCTCTGCTTCCTTCTCCTGTTCTTTTGTTCACACCAAAGCCAATCTGTAGGAAGCACCAGTGGTCCTCATACAACACGCTTAAAAAATCATTTACTAAGGAGGAAGAGAAACGTCAAGCCGATTCTGCCCGAACGCTTCTTCTTCTTTCTTCACATTTGTTGTGTCGGGTGAAGCTTTTCACTGAATGTCTTCGACGTAATTGGCGGGATAGAGACCGATTTGTCCGTCCTTGAGTCGGCCTTTGCACCAGCCTTGATCGTCCTCGGCTCCGATTTTTGTAAATTCGTCACCTGCAAAAGGTTAAAAGGGAACGAATAAAGGGTGAGGAAGATGGTTGACTGCTAAAAAGTGGGTCAAAGGTCTACTTTCTATTACTAACTCACCACAATATCATTAAAGACTGGATGATAACCCAGGTTTTTGTTGGAATAAAAAAAACAAAAAAACAAAACGGCTAGATAATTGCAGCATGTCTCCGCGCCTAAAATATCTAATGACTGCTTGAGGGAGGATGGGTAGAAATATTAAAAGATGTCAGCAGGAGATAATATTTTAAAAGATATTAATCAGAATCTGCTATATTTGGCATCAGGATGTCCGGGCTTAACAAAAGCACCAGACTTAGGGTTGCACAGAAAATTGCGATGAGGACATGAATTATGATTAGCTCACATTTTCCTTGAACATAATGTCCCTCACAACTCTGAGTTTTAGCGTCTTGGCAACTAGAAATATCCATTAAAAGTCTGTCCAGAAAAAAGTTACATTTATTGAAGTTAAAATATAATGTTCCACTAGTCCTCAGAGGCAACATTTGCAAGATTTTAGAACTGTAAAGAAAATAGTGGCTCCACATTGTGTAGCTTTGATTAGCAAAGCTACTAAGAAGGGGGGGAATAATTGGTACAAAGCAGACTACAAATAGCTAAAAAGTTACGATTTTAAGGTCAAATGTGCAGATTCTTCTTCCACCAATTGTTGAATAGAAGCAGATTTGATACAGTGTATTGTTTAAAATGGGAACAGGAGTAAAACATCAAAGGGGCGAGATTTATAACTATTAGGATAGCATTTATCACTAAATATACTCAAAAGTTGAATTTGTCTTTTACGTCAGAGTTAGATTATAATACTTAAAAACATTTTTGCACATCTTTAACAGAGGTTTTTATGTTATTTACGCTGCAAAACCTGCTTTGAAGCTCAGCTCGTCCTGCTCCTGTCCTTCGTAATCGTAGAGGGCTTTAACGGGAACAGAAATGACCGGGCACTCGGGTTCTTCCTCAAAGGGATTGCTGTCGCCGTTGGTGGAGAAAGGGTTTCCGGCTGTGTCCTCGTCTGACCAGTCTGGGGTTTTCTCTGTGCTGTTGGTGCTGGACAGACAGGCAAAACATCCTCACTTTAAAGAGAAAAATAACCTGCCGTGTTGTTTTTGGCAAAAGTTCAGCATGCCAGGCTCAAGAGTTCAAAAGTTAGAAGTAAGACAAATACACCAGCAGGAGCAAACCACACAAAAGCCCAAAGTGCAGGTGAATAACATGATGAAAACATTTGGTTTAAGTCACATCCAGAGTAAAAAAATTGCTTATTTGTGGCAGCGGCTCAACTTAAATGAATGTAATTTCTTTCATGCCTTTAGGAGGTGAAGAGCTGGCAATGTTGATGAAAGATAAGTCAAAAAAAATAAATAAAACATGGAAACATAAACATAGCAGGTTCATGAAACAAAAAATAACCACTAAACAAAGGCCAAGCAAGACAAATCATCACTGCAAACGCATGATTGGCGGTTTAACGTTGACGGCCAGCAGAGGGAGCCACCTAAACAGAAAGAACTGGGTTCTGATAGCTGGAAAACCAGAAAAGCAACACAAGGGGGTTACAGTCACACCAGCTTAGAGTTAGAAAAAACTTTTAAATTGATATTTTTGACTTGATGCCAATTGGAAATGAACTGAAATCAGATCTGACTGTAAGACAAGACATTTCCCACAGCAGAAACGAGCGCCTCCATGCGCGTCTCGGCATTTAACGCTCTGCAAAAAAGTGAAACTGTTAGGCGTGAAGGACAGACACACACAGACTGTGTGCAGCGCCGTTCAGAGACCATGCAGAGCAACACAACAACCTGAACCCTGAGGGAAGGACAAAAAAAAGAAACAGGAGAAGAAGAGATGCAGGAGACGTGGCACAACGACAATCTAAGGAGTAGAAGATGCAAAAGGAAGAGGAACAAAATAGGCTGCGGGTTGGCGGAGGGTTTCCTCCTGTTCACCAACGTTTTTATTTCCTCTTTATTCACAGAGACGTGGTTGACGGTGATCTGCTCCTCCTCAGCCATCTCCTCCTGTTCCTCATCTTCAAACGGGTTTGTGCCCACCGGTTCTGTTTTAGTAGCCACATTCAGGCTGATAACATGGAGCACAGTTAGAAATGCATCAACACACACACACACACACGCACGCACGCACGCACGCACGCACGCACGCACGCACGCACGCACGCACGCACGCACGCANACACACACACACACACACACACACACACACACACACACACACACACACACACACACACACACACACACACACACACATATTTGGAGAAAGAAAAGGTAGACAAGACACTTTTCACTGGGTTGGGTGAATAATTGCATTAGTTTGATGATGTTTGGATAACTGTCACATTTGTTAAACCAGCTGTGTCTAAATTTCAACTAAGTGAATAGAAATGTTGAGTTTGAACATAATAAATTTCCCTTCAAAAACGTACCAAAAAAGCCTAAAAACTGGGTTTATACCTAAAAACAAACTGATTTAAATTCACAACCAATTATTGATGGCTGCAAATAGCCTTTAGTTGAAATTCAACGTCCTAAACATTAAAATGTATTTCATATATTGTAAGGGTTTGATTTTAAATGCACGTATTCAGGGCTTTTTGGAATCCGACACCGTGTTTTTTTGATCCAGTTAACGCTGAATAAAAGTAGTTTAAAAGAAAAGCAGAAAGGTCAAAATTAATTATATTCAACAACCAGTGTGTAACGTTCTGACACGCTGGAGCAAGATGCAAATCCATCATCTAAACCCAGGCTGAAGAAGTGGATCCATGCAAATGCTTTGTCACAAGCACAAAAAGCGTTCAACCAATAAGTGAAGAAGAAAAGGTTATTTTCTAACTGAAATGTTTAACTGAATGCTGAGCCGTTTCTGACTGGAGTCCCTCATTTTTGAAAGAGTATCTTCAGTAATTTTTTTAGCGAGCTTCAACGACAAAACAACCAGAAAAACAGAGGCATCCAGCTTAAGTCAAATCGAGAAACTGTCGCTAGAACTCATTTTGCTGGACAATTAACTGTCTCAGAGATTACTAAGATAAATGAGACATTTCCAACTAACACTGATAAATGCAAGTACACCTAGTCAAAGAACATTTAACACTGGAGCTGGAAAACACTTATTAAAAAAAACAAACAAATAAAAAGAACAACAATTAAAATAGATTATAAAGTCTCTGTAACCAAAACTGAATTTAAAAAAACAATATTCATTCAAGCTGGAAAGGAAAAACAGGCAAAAGTCGGTATTTGAATGTCAATTGTTTGGAGCGTTTCTCAAAATGGCGACTTTTCAATTACGTTAAGCAACTGTTGTCCAAAAGATGAATTGTTTTATTGCTTTTTGAGACAATCAGATGATAACAGCACTAAATTAATCATGCTTGGTACATCAGACCCAGTTATCCATTAACTGATTATGTTTAATAGATAATCAATGACACTGTACTTCATCAACTTTTAATAAAGACGAGAAAAACATGAACGACTCATGAACGACAATTTCTGCATCAAACCACAAAACCCATCTTCAACTTTCCCCACAGGAAACACCAGGTTTCTGCTTTCTGTTGACTGAACTACTGGTCCGTGCAACGCTGGAGGCAATCAGTTTGTTCTCGACTGTGAAGCGCAAAAAAAAGTAACCGCCTCTGTTTACACGGTCATGCCAGGCGGGTTGAGCTGAGGCTGCGGCGTTATTACAGAAAACACGGCGAGCTGGAATTTGGCACAAAGTAACTTCAGAGAGTTTTAGCCGACAGGCGAGATTTTTGAACTACAAATTAAGAAGAGAGTCTTTCTTTTTTCTTTTTCTTTTTAACTGGGCTGAAATCCCTCAGGGTTCATTGTGCGGCGACACTACTGATCCATAAACGAGATTGGAAACACTAACAATGGTGGGAAGAGGGTCAGGCAATCAGTAAAATGAAAGATCAAAGGTCAAATGCTTTAAATTACTGGAATTCCCTTTGTTGACTCCCTACACACTCCTGTCCTGCACCACTCTAATCTCTCATCACTCATTACAACCTGAAGGTGCATCGATACGTCGATAAAAAAACCCAAAAAAACCCAAAAAAAACAGAAGGAGGAACGTTTGGCAGAAACAGACATGAAAGGTTTTATCAAATCAAACGCATCTGTTCGAAATTGAGAGAATGATGTGATTTACAATTCATCTTTTCCCTGACAGTTAGATCTCCAGCAAATTCCTCTACAAGGACAAAAACAGCTTTTATCTAATGGGGTCAGACGGATTCAATCACGTCATTAAAAAGTGGCTTTAAATCTTCACAGGAGTCAAATATCAATGTTTATATTTATGATTATCAGCATTTATGCGACAGCTCAACATTTTTCCAGGCTCAAATTTCACACTTAGTTGTTTTTTTTTTAAAACATGAAGAGAAAAAAGTTCAATGAATTTATAGCACATACGTTTAAAACAGAAGAATAGATTCCTTTGGGATGACTAAGACTAAAAGAGTGAAACTTGTCCTTTTATTTAGCTCAATTTATTAACTTGTTTAATTAAGTCAAACCTTTTACTTATTTGCATTGTCAGTGTTTTAAATTTTTGGATCTTAACGAAAGGACCCGTATACAAAAAGGTCAGTTAAAAAAACTGATGGAGGGACACAAATATAAAAGGGAAAATGGACAAAAAAAATATGTAGATGAAAAGATGGACAAAAGAAGCGAATGATGGATGAAGGGAGAAGCGTAGATGGACAAACGGATGGATAAGAGACGAGTGGATATAACTATTTGACAAAGGAAAGGGAGCGTCTGGACACACAAATCTCTTTCCATCCTCCGTTTCTTCCGTGGCAGAACCTAATCCTTAAATAGTTTGATTCCAGATTTTTTCCAGACTGCCTTAAGCTGTTCCACCAAAAGCCATTAAACCTTTTAACTCCCTGAACTTTATTTATTTACTTACTTATTGCTCCTGAACGCCTCTGTGCGAGTGAGAAATATTTCCACATTAGTCTTGGCACAGCTACAACAAACTTCTAATCCCAGTGGGGGGCAGCGGCTTTTCCTGAACCCCAACAAAATGCTCGCCGTTGCTACGGGAACGGCCATTTAATGAAACGACGTACCGGCCGTGTTTTGGAGGGTATTTCAGAAGAAGAAAACAAACGGAGCTGATGCGAACCTGCTGCTGCTCTGGGCAGGTTGGACC
>CAEGAF010196638.1:0-11537 GCA_903067075.1 Micropoecilia bifurca
ATATTCATAATTTTTAACAGTTACTCATTGCTGCTCTCTGCTTTGTAGTGTGTCCAGTCCAACGAAGCAGCCGGTGGTTCGCTTCAAGAGGAACAAACACCACAAAGGCTCCATCTACTGCGTGGCCTGGAGTCACTGCGGTCAGCTGCTGGCTACTGGCTCCAACGACAAATACGTCAAAGTTCTGCCATTCAGCGCAGAGACGTGCAATGCCACAGGTCAAGAGCTCTCCCCCGACGTTACACCATAGCTAGAGTCAACTTTGTGACAATCAAACTCTGATTTGCGTGTCTCTGTTTATCCAGGGCCGGACTTGGAGTTCAGCATGCATGACGGCACCATCAGAGACCTGGCCTTCATGGAGGGGCCGGAGAGTGGAGGAGCCATCCTGATCAGCGCCGGAGCCGGAGACTGCAACATCTACACTACCGACTGCCA
Source organism: Micropoecilia bifurca (assembly GCA_903067075.1). Lineage (NCBI taxonomy): Eukaryota > Metazoa > Chordata > Actinopteri > Cyprinodontiformes > Poeciliidae > Micropoecilia > Micropoecilia bifurca. The sequence continues at coordinate 439 of CAEGAF010196638.1, forward strand.
GAGGGGGCAAGGGCTGCACGCGCTCAGTGGACACACAGGTGCTGCAAGGGATCTACCTCTGCATCTCTCCGCATCAGCTTAAACACAAAGCAAAAGGACTGTGATTATTGTTTTGTTTGATCTGTGCAGGTCACATTTTGTCTCTGTACACCTGGGGAGGCTGGATGATTGCGTCAGGCTCCCAGGATAAGACCGTGCGCTTCTGGGACCTCAGGGTGCCCAGCTGCGTGAGAGTAGTGGGAACTGCGTTCCACGGCTCAGGTCTGCGTTTGTTACGTTGGTGCAAACTGGTGCTTCGTGGAGGAAAGATTCAAAAGTATCAACTGGATTTTACGTCTTCTTTGCTGAACAGGCAGTCCAGTCGCCTCTGTGGCGGTCGACCCGAGCGGTCGTCTCTTAGCAACAGGACAGGAAGACAGCGCCTGCATGCTGTACGACATCAGAGGAGGACGGATCGTCCAGGTGTACCGGCCCCACACCAGCGACGTCCGATCGGTCAGATTTTCCCCCGGCGCGCACTACCTGCTCACCGGTTCCTACGACACTAAGGTCATGGTCAGCAACCTTCAAGGTGCGTGTGAGGAGACGGAGCGGACGCATTCTATCGGTTCAATATGGGGGGAAAAGCGAAGTTGAACGTCTCTGTGTTGCGTTTCTAGGTGACCTGACCAAGCAGCTGCCCCAGACTGTGGTGGGAGAGCACGGCGACAAGGTTATTCAGTGTCGCTGGCACACGCAGGACCTGTCCTTCCTCTCATCGTCCGCCGACCGCACCGTCACTTTGTGGACACACAAGCCCTAACATGAAACAAGACGTAGAAGACGTGCACTAAAACGATGCTTCTCTTCCTTTATGAATAGTCACATCCCTGCTGCGTGCTCACAAACCGCTAAGCCAACCTTTCCTTTCGACTCGTGAACCAAATGGATAGACATCAGAAGCACATGCTGCATGTTCCTTATCCTACGGGTTAAAATATTGGTTTGTTCTCCTTTCAATTCCTGACCCCATGTGAGTCGATTTGTTTTCACTCTTTGCGCACACACACACACACACACACACACACACACACACACACACACACGTTTCCTTCTGCATGTCCTTTTCACCGAGGAGTTGTTGGGGTTTAACGAGATTCGTGTTTTTGTCCCTGATGGTGCCTTCTCAGTCTCCATAACTAAAACAATGCTACATTCATTTATAAAATTTATAGAATTCACTGTAAAGAATTTGTACATTCCTCCTCCTGCATATCGCTTCCCCAACAGCTGCTGTCGTTGAGATAGAGAAAAACCGAAGTAACACGTAATATTTCCGTCAGCTGCAAGCTCCTCGCATCTGGTTCTGCAGATATTATCGTACTGTCTGAGGTTGTTGCTAACATCGATGTATCCAAAGCGTTGCCGCGGCCCGGAATGTGTAAATTAGCTGCCGAGTTGGTTTCATTTGGAATCGGTGTTGTTTTCATGTCTTGCTTACAACGAAGGACCTTTTTATTTCAACATCAGAGATGTACAGTATTCAGATATCAATTGCACATCCTATCATTCTTTTTTTTTTCTCAGTAGTGAGCTTCGGTTTGTCTGCTGCTGCCGTTGTGGTGTATTATCAGTAGGTGTCAGTCTTGGTCCAACCATGTGCACAATGACAACTGGATGGAAGTGCGGGTGCTTTTAATATTTAACAGGCTTTATTTGGGGCATACGCATTGTTTATATATATTTTTTTCATTAACATTTTCTTGTAGCAGTCAGATTTACTTAAATGCATATTTAATTAAATTTTTTGTTATTCTAGAGTATATTGTTTCCTGAGATGAGGCCAAACTAACATAGATTTATTTATTTCAGTGTTTATGTATGTATGTATGGTATGTACAGTTGTTTTTGAAATGCTAGTGGCTCTTAAATTGAGTCTAATTCTTGTTTTTAAAAGTAACTTAAATGAACTGAAGCTTGAGGTCAAGTTACCGGTACGTTCAATAAAGTGTCTTTTACAAAAAAAATGAATAACAGGACTTTTACAGTGGTGTTTTTACTTCTGAACTCATTCAAACATTTCATACAAAATGGCAAAGATTCATCTTGTTTTTTGTCTTATAAGATTTTTAAATTTTTATTTGAAAGTATTTGGAAACTACCCATATATACACCCCTCTGTTTTCATACAAACTCATTCACCAATGTGATCTTCAGAAGGTTATTCAAGGACAGCAGTACACAGAAATGTAAAAAGGTACAATAAATACACACAGCTGCAGTTGTGCATTGAAAAATACACCAAGACTAAATGAAATTCATTCATAAAAAGCCATTCGAAACAACAAAAAGGAGTCCCTAAAGCTACAGCTGAAATGGTTGGTGTGCAAGTTGTGCGAAACAAGTTGAGATTTCTTACTTATTCTGTACAATGTTTACAGTGCTTTGTTTCGTCCAAAAGGAGAAATGTAACGACACAAAAGAGTTATACTTTGAGTTAGTCACGTCCTAGTTCACAACTTCATGAGATTTAAAAAGAAAAATTAAAAAAATAGATTTTTGGGGGGGGTTTTACTGTCCCTTTATAGTGCTTGGTTTAGTCCGAGCTGGATCTGGCCGCAGAAGGCAACGTGACGCGTTGCTCGTCCATTCGTTTGGCCTGAGAGCGCATGATGAGGCTGAAGAAGTCCTCGTCGGGGACGGTCGGTCCTCGGACCGGAGGCGGGGGAGGGGCGCAGCGCTGGTCGTCCAAGCGGGAACCCTGGGGGAACAGAAGTTTGACATTTTAGATTTGGGGAGGCAAGTCTGCTGGCCAATCAAGCAAGGATGTCATGGTAATCAATGGCCGTTAAAAATAAAAATACAGAGGAGTTGATTCTGATGTCTACATTTCCGGAGATACTTAACACTTCAGCACTTTAGACATTGTGGTAAGCCAGAACGATGAGCAAAAATAAAAGCCCAGAATGAATTTTGAGATTTAAATAATCACCTGGCATTTGACGAGCATGTCAAAGAAATCCTCATCAGGCTCGGCGTTGTCAGCGTTGGCCATCAGGTGGTTCAACACGGCCTGGTTGCTGCTCTGATTTAGCCTCAGACCTGGCAGGCTTCCCCCGGCGGCCGCCGATTCCTCCAGCCGTCTGCCAGACGATCCTGCTACGTTTACAGACTCTGAAACGGCTGCAGATTAAAAAATAAACAAAACAAGGATGAATAAACATGAAGCATCACTGAGGATTTCCTAAATTTTGGTCTTTATTGACTACAATGACCCACATTTCCTGATGGTTCTGGGGGGAGAATCCGGCCCGCTGTTCAACGACAACCTGCTGCCTCTGTCCTGAACGGAGCAGCGCTGGTCATCCATGCGGTTGCTCTGGAAACGGGTCAGGAGGTCAAAGAAGCCTTCATCTCCAAGCGTTTCAGGAGAGAGTCGCTGGGTTGCAAAGAAAACAAGAAGTTACAAACAAAAAAAAACTGATTGGGTTTGATGATGATGAAATGAATCCTGCTGCATACTTTCTGTGGTCCCTGTGTGGACACCTGACTTGTGTCCAGGGTGTTGCTGGTGTCCTGGAGAACCTTAGTAGAGCCCCCAATCTTGTACTTCTTCCCCCGCAGGCGACTGACAAAGAACAGCTTGGAGGAGGCCTTGGCCAGCGACGGTTTGGACTGCTTGGTCAGGATGTCACTGCTCCACTTCTGACCCTTCAAAAACACAACTAGACTGATTAGCAACACTGAAATGTAGCTGACGGAAACAAAAACTTGCAGCCGATCCTATTTCTGTCTCACATTCATCTTGTCCGGTGTGAGCTTCACCAGCTCCAGGTTCTCCATGCTGTGTCGTCGGCTCATCCTGGGCTTTGCCCCTGCGAAACGTCAACGTAACATGAATGAAAACAGAAATGACCTCGATGGGACAGTCCAGGACCTTCTGGCTGAGATTCTGAAAAAATAGCAGTAAATATCTTACCTGCAGCGGGTGACTCTCCTAGCCTTTTTTCCGAGTATAAATCCAGCTTAGTTGGTACTAGATGCTGAAGCCAGCGGCTAGTCTGAGACCAAAATGAACTTCTACCTTCTTAAAACAGATCCCCTCTCTAAACGTCACAGCGGTTTATGTAAATGGTATTCAGACATGTAAGCTGCAGGTTTCATTTGAATTTTATCGGGGTTTTTTAGACCGAGAAATAATTTATTATTTAATTACTCATGAAATATAGGTTGGAGACATTGAGTTATTAATGATCTTCCTGTGTGAGACGTGTAAAAGTTCTAGTCACAGCACAGAAGCAACCTGGTGTGGAAGGCATAAACATAGAGCCATATGAATGATAATCTGTTGTATTTTACACCACCTTGCTGTTAACTGAAAAGTGTTTTCAGTTACTCAGACTGAAAGCACTTTATATGCTCTGTTCTCAGTTCTCGTTTTATGCGGGGAGAGCGCTCAGCACCTCTGTTTCTCACGAAGATAATTATAAACTTCAAAGTGAGTAAAAGCTTGAGGCAGTCGACGTCCTTTTAAAGGCTCCTGTGAAAACGTCAGCTCATCTCAGACAAATGTCAGCTTCAGCTTCTGGGATCAACTCGTCGGCCCTGAAACTATACGGAACCAGCTGCAGGTTGGCTATTTGCCGCTTATGAACTTTGAACTCCTACACTGTCCCTTTAAGAAATGAAGAACTGTGATTTTTGGGGGGGTTTACCATGCAGGTTGTAGTCTATCTCCTTGTTTTCCGACAGCGTGGAGTTGTTTGTGCTGTAGCTCAGACCCAAAACCGTCTGGAGATCCGAGACGTTCATACGAGCGGTCAGCTCCCCGCTCCGGTCTCCAGTCTGGAAGGAAGCAGAAAATACCGGCCAGGTGAGCCCAGTGAGGGTCGAATGTTGTAAAATAAAAATCAAGCTGCCATCTTCAGGGTTTCTGCAAGTTTTTTTTTGTTTTCAAGTTCAGTGATTTTTTTCTTAAAGCACAGCTTCACTAAGGTTACTTGAAACAACCTCTATTAAAAATCCCTTCTGTAAAGTGAAATATAATAGAAGAAATTAACAAATGTGCAAATTGAAACGTCAATTAAATTAAAGACCTATTATGGAAAATCTGGACGTCTTAACGACTTTTTAAAGCTGCAGTTAGTAAAGTTTTTCACATATTAGAACTACGATGTCATGACAGTATGACAGGAGAACTGTGAAAACCTACAGCCATCTGCAGAAGTTCACGGTTTGGTCAGAAACAACCAATCAGGGCCAGGAGGAGGTTCTTAGCACTGTCAATCATGCTGATATATGCGCTGCAGCTATGTTAATGGTAGAAAAACATTAGCATAACTTACCGTAGCAGGAAAACCATTTATCCGCCATCGTGGGTACATGCTAACTAGCCTGAGCATTCAGGGCAAGCTCAACTCTAAGAAAGGAGCTGTGGTGTAGCAGAGAGCAAAGGGGGGGGTTGCGAGCAACAGCGTACACAAGGGTGATTAACAGCACTAAAACCCTCCTCCTGGCTCAGATTGTTTGTTTCTTTTTTTATATATAAACGTTACCTACTGCTGCTTTGCGGCCTGAACTTAACATGGAGACCATTAAAACGTGCAGAAGCCCTGTCCTTTCCTCTGCTTCGGTACATTGAAGCACCTCTTTGCAGATTTCAAGATGCTTCTCAGCGAAGTGCATGGCCTGGTCGTGGTTCCCCAGTGCAGTGTGGGCATTTCCGAGACTCCAGCATGCTCGACCCTCGCCAATCCTACAAAAAAGATCAAATAAAAGTAAGCGAATAAATCTATTGACAAACCAAGACAAGGCACACGCACACAGTGTGTTCGTACCGGTCGTTGAGGTCCTGAGCTATGATGAGGTGTTTCAGGTGGTAGTCGACGGCTCTCTCATAGTCCTGAAGTAGTGTGTAGGTGTTGCCCAGACTGTAGCAGGCCTGCGCCTCCACGGCTCGGTCCTTCAGCTGCCTCGCCAGCTGCAGCGACTTCCTGGCAAATGAAAGGGCAAGCAGCTCCAGTCCGAGGTCGTTTTATGGTTCCTTTCAACATCAAAAGCTCTAAATCTTCGAGGAAGCATCAGTCGAGGAACAATGCATATCATCGTATATGGGGGAGACGTCCTTGTTTTAGATGCGAACGCCGTTTCATTCACAGAGAAAAGCTTAGAGCAGCTTGGACAGAACAGGAAAAACAGATGCTGATTGTGACCCATCGTGTTCACGGCGAGGGACGTTTTGTAGCACTGCTGCGACACTTAAGTAGAACTTTGTTTTACATCTTTACACCCAATATATTTTACACACAGAGCAGTGGAAGGAAAATATGCATAGATAAATCAGATTTTTATTTATTTCTCCAGTAAATAAAAATCTGAGAAGTGCGTTGTGCATTTTCCCTTTTGAGCCACGTTTCTTCTAGTTTTAATTATAGTGATAATGCTTGTACGTTTTACATGCGCGTACGGGACGGGGCTTACTTGTAATGCTCAGCTGCCACTTCAAACTCCCCCAGAAAGATGAAAGCGTTTCCCAGGTTACAGTAAGCCCGTCGTTCTGCTGATCGATCGCCAAACTCCTTCGCTATCAGCAGACGCTGAAAGCACAGCAGAAAGTATTTCAGTCACCCTCAATGCTCACGATAAAACATAAACTGAGAGACAGATGGTCGTCAGAGTTTCCCCTCCCACCTGTTCATGAGAGGCCACAGCTTTGCCAAAGTTTCCCAGCAGGTAGTGCGTGTTGCCGAGGTTACCATAGGTTCGACCCTGAGCAGCCCGATCCCCGAGCTCCTTCACTATCGCCAGGTTCGCTCTGAAGATTCACAACAAACAAATTCTTCAGTTTAGATAGATGGACTGTGTTGCTGAAATACGTGGAACCGTGACTCCTTACTCGTAAAACTCGGCTGCTTTCTTCAACGCCGTCATGACTTCTTCTGGGAAATCTCCAGGCTCAGCCCCACTCCAACAAATACTTTTGCCTTTGGCGTGGTACACATTGCCAAAATTGTAGAGCGCTCGCGCCTGCCCGATCTGATGAGAGCCAAGGAAACATGCCCAGGATGAGGCGCGCAATTTCTTCCAAAGCCAGAACAAAAGCTCTAAAATATTTGAATGCGACGGGCCGTAATGACGGGTTTGAATGGGTTTCTCACCTTGTCGTTTATGTCCCTCGCTATGTCCAAGTGCCTCTGACAGCAAACCACAGCCTCGTCGAACCGACCCAGCACTTTCAACGTGTTGCCGAGGTTTCCGCTGGCTTTAGCTTCTCCAAGCAGATCGCCAATGGTTCTAAGAAACGCGCAACTTCAGGTCAATAAATGAAAGTGCATATTTAAAGGGTAGATAGTGTCATGTTGAAAGTGCGTCCAACCTTGTCAGGGTGAGATCGTGTCGGTGGAACTCCAGAGCCTTGGCGTAGTCGTGCAGATGGAAGTAGGCGTTACCCAGCTGGCTGTAGATGGCGCTGAGCACCTGCAGGTCCTCTGTGCCCACCTGGATCGCGGCTTCGAAAAAGGAGACGCCCGCTCTGTAGTCGCCCACCTTACACAGCCGCTCCCCCTCCAACGCCAGCTCTAGGCAGGATACCTCCATCCTACAGAAGAAAAGGCAACAAAAATATATAAAAAAGACAAATAAAACTCCAATGTCTGTGTTGTCTGGTCTAGCCTTAAAATAAAAATATGTAAAGAGATTTAACTCGGTAGAATCTCATAAAAAAAGTATTGACTGTACGGAAAAAGAAAAAGCAGGATTTTTGTGGCTAAACTCTAACATCAAACTGTCAGCTTTTCCACGCAGCAGGGAAACAAACATTCGTTCAATGCGAAGGGCTTTTCATCAGGGAGTTTTTCAGAGCCGCTTCCTTCCATCTACAGAAAACAATGGCTCCAAATGGACCTTGTTTATTATGGTGGGTCTCATATCCGTTCGGACACCCCCCCCCCAAAAAAACACAATTTTTCTCACAGCAAAAACTCAAAATCCTACGTTTTCTTTTATCTGGAAACTTTTCTGAAATAGGAACTAAAAGTTAAACATGCCTTTAAGAGCTGAAACCAGATGTTTACATAAACTGCATAAAAAAAGAGATAACATTTCTCCTGCTCACTTCCTGTTTTTGCTTCGTTAAGAACAGCAGAATTATTTTTACTAGCTAAATGTTGGAATGACGAGAGAATGTTTTGTTACTTTCTTCAAATTCATAAGTTCACATATGTAGGATTACTATGGGATAAAGCCGAGGTCACATTGACAAGGATTTAAAAGAAATCAGCTAAGATATCAGGATGAGAAAAGCGGACCTCCACAAGTTCCGGTTCATCCTTGGATACAATTCTCTAATGCATGAAGGCTAAATGTCCACAATTATGTAAAAGTACGAACTTCACCGAGTTGTCCAACTATCACACCGCTTCGATGGAATCCGTTTTCCAGAGATCGATGTGTTTTGCTGCAAAATGTGCAAATCAAGCACAGAACAGAAGCAAAAGGCCCTGTGAATCTGATGGCTGAAGCTGGTAAGAGAGCATCCTCACTTACAGAGAAATGAGACCTGATTCACCATGGGTTGAAAACAGCAACAGAAAAACCAAGGACACGTGTAGAACTACATTTTTGAAGACATGTCCTGTGATCTGATTCACAGAATAAATGTTGTCGCAAGGAAAAAAATATATATGGAAAAATATCGAATCAAGCAGCCAGGAGGTGAAATCTTGGACTCAAATTAATATTCCAAACCAGAAATAAGCTGATGAATTAGGTAAGTGGGTTAAGGATTTCAAAGTAAATTGTTTTTTTCTTTTTTAGAGAGGCCATCACAAAGACCAGATCACAATTTATTCCTCTTTATTCAGCCATTAAGAAAGTATGAATATGTGCTGTGACCTGAATCTGTCATTATTTTGGATTTTTAAAGATACTGAATTTGTGTGTTTCTTTTTTCCTCCATAGAAATAAAAACAATGGACATACATTCTTATATGCAACTTGGTGATTGCTGGCTAAAGCAACCAAAACAAAACTAGTTACAATACAAAAAATTGTTTCCCAACAATAATATTTTTGTGGTTGGTAAAAGATTAACTTTTTGAAACCCATCCAGCTTGTGTGGTAGAAGTTTCTTTCCCTCTTGAACGCACCCAGTCATTACTTAAAAACCTCAAAGGAAAAAAAATGAAATAAAATAAAAAACAGACCAAGGACTGGGCTCCTCAAGAAATGTCATGGCTTTTATACGAGCTGCAATGTTCCTCTGTGCTGACGCAGATGGCCAATCACAGTAACTTCTTTCACCGTCAGGCAGGCTATAATTTGGCAACAAAAGCAAAGACGATATCCTGAACAGTCAAAGCTCAGCTCAGCAGTCTTAATCCTTAAATGAGAGGAGAATGTCTTTGTTTACAACTAACCCTACGCATTATACCATTAGACTCCACAGCTGTGGCAAACGGCAGCCTACCTGCCGGCTTTCCGTGCCTCACAGCAACAACAGCAGCGGCACATGGAACACCTGAGTGGCATCTGCTGAGGATTTCCCCTGGAAAGGAAACGGCACTTCCACACAGCAGCTCCTCGTCTTTTTCAGAAGCATGGACAAACTTCTTTACCCTGGACCTACCGACCGGCTTTCATCAAAAACACTTGATAAAAAAAACATGTTTATGGCTCATTTACATTTAAAAAAAAAAAAAGGTTAAAAATAAGCAGTAAGATCAAACGCATTAGCCATCTGACGTCATGGAGATATCCGAGCCCAGGGAAAAAAGTTCAAGGAGACGCCTGGGATGGTGTCACAGCATTAACTTCCACCGCACGGCCGCGAGGAACTCGCTCCATCAGCACTTTCTCGGCTAATCTGCCTGTCTTCTGTCTCCCGGCGACCTGGTCACCTGAGATTACGTCTGTGAAGTATGCAGCTGACAGATTATGGAGCTGGAGAACGCTAAGTAGCTTGATTAGAGCTGTCAGACTCTGCTCTGTGGTCTAATGGAATCAATTCATTGGCGTTACCCGTCCGGTTTGGAGAAGTCAGCCCTCCCACCCCCAATGACAGCTGGGCGTAGGTGTCCCCTGTCCAGACAAACTGGACACACACAAAGCAAGGTGGGATCAATTTTTCAGGGCTTTTAAAATATTTACACCAGGCAGGAGCAGGACACACCTGCCGCAGGAGCCATTTACCTGAGTTTGCAGGGACAGTGGGTTTGTTTGAGAAGCTCATGTGCTTTGTGTCAAGGTCGCAGACAGGTTTTCCAAGCTCAAATTCAACTTTAGCTTCTGTTCTTACATTGTAAGCAGTAGCACATTGTCAGCAAGCTACAATGCAGATCTGTGTGGTTAAAGAAGTTTTCTACAAATAACCTAAAACACAGCCGCATTGGAAGGCTGAAGAAGCCAAGAAGCTTCTTCAGCCTTCCAACACAGACTGAACTTTAGGTAAGAGACGTAAACTTCCTACCTGTAGCGGACATGAAAGGGCTGCTCCTCAGTTCGCATGCTAACCACTGAACCGCCGGTATCCATCGTAGTGCATAATATGAGGGAAAATCCAAGCTTCGTTCCCGAAAAAATGGTTGCGATTAAAAAATTAAACAAGTCGGATAAAAAAAAAAAAGGTAAAGCAACACAAACAAACAAAAGTTGAGGTCAAAAAGAGTTGGGGCTGGGGGGAAAGTCACCAACTCTGACAAAATCTGCAACTATTGCTCTGCTGAGTGCAAATCATGAGTGCTAGAGCCGAAGAGTCCTGAGAGCGAGTCCCACACAGCTGCTTTCGTATATTGTGTGTTTTGCGTCACTGCCTCTCTGTGAAGAGAACACAAGATGCTGTATGTGAAGCCTCTTTCTGGCTAGGCGCTTCCATGGCAACACCAACCAAACAGCAGCGTGCACAAGTGGGGCAGGCAGGAAGGGAGAGAGAGAAGGCGGGGTAAAAACAAGGATGGGGCCAGTTCAAGCAGAGCTGTCAGTCTAAAAGACAGTGACTCAGTTCATCCGAGCTTGGACTGCGTGCGTGTGCATGTGTGTGTGTATGTATGCGTGTGTGTGTGTGTGTGTGTGTGTGTGTGTGTGTGTGTGTGTGTGTGTGTGTGTGTGTGTGTGTGTGTGTGTGT